>PVIY010023468.1:0-39246 GCA_004026745.1 Myrmecophaga tridactyla | reverse complement strand
GCTCTTCCGATCTTGGGGGTGACTCTTAGGCCTAAATTTTAAGTAGACTTGACCTATCCTTTGTGGGGTTAAGTTTCATATGAACAAACCCCAAGACTGGGGGCTCAGCTTATAGCTTTGGTTGTCCACACTGCTTGTGAGAATATCAAGAATTCAGCTTGGGGAAGTTGAATTTCTCCCCGTTCTCACCATTCCCTGAAGGGGGCTTGCAAAAGGTTGACCTGAATTTGAGTCATATCTCTAAATCAGGGGCTTGGTGCTCTGCATCTGGATACTTCGGCACCTGAAGTTTTAGAAGTAAAAGAGAATTCCTTTAAGATTAGAAATGCTGAAGCATAACTGTAATCTCTGAAAACCCTGGACACTACCATACAGTGTTCTTCTTGATTTGGATGCCTGGAATATAGACTAAACTCAAAAACTTTTGCAAAACTTAGTTACCATCTAATAAAGGGTTTATTGATATAGGTTTAGGTAAACACCATGGCTATATTTCTCCAAGTGTGATCATGAATCACCTGCAACACCTCTATGTTGGGTGCTTATTTAAAACACACAGTTCTGCCCTAAATGAAGTTTTTAATAAGTATCCACTGATGATTCGTATAGACTCTGAAGTTTAAGAACTAATCCCCCTACAGTTTACATATAACACAACCCGGAAATGAAAAATGGCTCTGTTACATTCTGGGATGACTCAGACCTCTGGACTATTTGCTTGGACTATATATAGGTAACTCCAGCCACTCGGAAGGCCTAAGGCTAGCTGAAGCCAGGTCTGACATTTTAACTGAACTCATCTGTATGTATATATGATACTTGTTGAAAAACACAGAAGTTTCATTCCTTAAGATGTTCTATTGGAAAATGTTATAGATAGGAGATATGAATTAAAGAGAAGACACTTAGAAATTGAAGAGTCCCTAAATAGGAAATCTTAAGCCAACTAGAAATCTAGCCTTTAAAAAAAGTCTTCATGACACATCATGATTTGACCCTTGGAAAGTGCTTTTCTGTTTCACGTATATATGTGCTATCACAGTTATCTGTGGTCTTACATTAATAAGCAGTTATCAGACTTGCAAATGTAATTGGTCAGAATTCCTCACTGTGTTTTACAGGTGAGGAGCCAAAACCATTTGAAATTTAAGTGGTTCCTAGTTATAAGTTTGTTGTGCTGATACCAAGATGGCCAAACACAGTATTGTGAAACTCTCTTCAAGCTCGCCTATTAGAAGCTATCATGCTCAGAGTCTTTCTTCCAAGAATCCTTTTACAAATATAGGCTAGTAGTTTTATTGATTTTTCTGTTTATCATTGTTCTCTGCTCTCCCTGACCATACTTGTTAATTTTTCCTTTCTTGGACAAAACCAAAGAAATATTTATCATTTTACTCTAGTATAGTCACACCATTTTTAGATTGAAAAGCTAAAATAGAACATTGTAGGGAATTGGGAAATGCAGAGCATAGGATGTTCCAGTATGAATTTAGCTCAGGAACTGCAACATAAAAGGTTGTCTACATGGAGCATTCCAAAATTGATTGATCTAAAAACAATTATCCTCAATTTAAGATGTTCTGTGGATATGGTTAGTAGAGAATGAATACTTGAAATGCTCCTTGTCAACATTTAAATGTCACTAATAAATCACATGATAATGTTCAAATCTGGAACTGAGACGTTTACTATCACATACAACTGAAGACCTGAAATGTTTTTTGATACTGAAATGGCCCTGCTTCCCTCTGCCCTCTCCTTCTAGGACTATATTTTCCAGACAGGAGAAGGAGTACTAGAAGAGGAAGAAATAAGTTGGGGGTGAAAAAGGAGAATTGATTGAGTGATTTCCCAGGGGAAAAAAGGAGAGATTTATGAACCCTGAAATAAATAAAATAGCTTTTTGTAAAGACTGCAATTATGCTGAATATAAATATCTGAAACATTACATTGCTAACTCTTATTTAGCATTATGATTATTACTCTAATAATGCCAATTTATCTTGTAAACTGGAAGCCCTTTAATGTTTCAACCAAACATTAAAAATGGGTATAGTTTTAGTTCAAAGCTATATTGATCCAAATAAATTACATGCAAGTACATAAATATAGGTTTTATCTTTGACGTCACCTGTTCTAAACTTTGCCACTATACTAATAGCCCTCGATGTGCATCTCGTCATTGCCATAAGATCTTGATTAAAAAACACCACCACCACTACCACTTAGGAACTTAGAAGAAAGTAAAATATAAATTACATTAGAATGAATTAAGAAAAGAGTTGCATTTTGGTATCCTCCCAAGTGGGGGAGATTTATGAAAGCATCACACACCAAGAGAAAGGAGTTCTTTGCTTTTCTGTTTCAACTCCACCATCACTTTCACCACCACAATTTCACAGGACTTCTTACTTTATTTATCACCAAGTTCTATAATTAACATATGGTTCATGTTATTGATTTCTCAGATTTCAAAGTAAAATAAATTGAGCTTTCTTCCACATTTAGAATATACAGTTTTTTTTTAAGGAACTCTAAACAAAGACACGCATTATTTGTAAGTTAGAGAGCAGCTGCCAGAAAACAGAAAATTAGGAATGGAGTCATGGGTGAAATAATGGAGATACTGTTCAGAGGTAACCCTTTGTACAGCAGGAAATTTTCCTTAGAAAAGAGACAGCTGAGTTTGCTTGTAAATTTTGCTAGAAACAGGCCTGATTTAGTAACATTTAGTGCTGGTTAGGAGGCTGAAGACACACTTTCAGCATTGGATACCAAGCAAGTGCCCTCATTTATGGTTTTATATAAAATGTAAATACTTTATAGTTTCAAATGTGTTTGTGTATGAGAGGAGCTCTTTATTTTTAATAAATTAATATATAACTATTTATCAGATGTGAAAGTACAGAAGAATTTTCTGAACATAAAAATAGTAGATGATATCACAGAGGAAAAGAGCCATAGATTAGACTCTAAAAATTTAAAACATAAATATAAATAAAACTAAAAGGTACGTGTTAAAATAATTGCAAAAAACTGTAAAGGTTTAATATCCTTAGCATATCAAAAGCATTTATAAATGAATAAAAAGAGAAAACTACCCAATTTAAATATGGATAATGAACATGAATAGAAAAAGTCACAAAGAAATACATGTACACAGGATACCTGGTAGAGATATATGGAGGAAATGTTCAGCCTCACAAATAACCAGAAAATATACATTAAATTCAGAATGTACCATGATAAGAGAGATATATAATATCCCAATTTTAGAATATGTTTCAAATACATGTGTTTAAAAACTATAGAAGAAAATATACTAAAATATTAATGGTGTAGATCTGTATTGGAAATATTATGAGTTGTTTATATTTGTCATCTAAAATGAGCTTGTACTACTGTTACATTGAACCACATCAAATTGCTGATAGTCTACTATTTTTGACCTTCAAAAATGGCAGTGTCATGTTTTTAACCTAGTACTTTTATCAACTGTGAAAGAAAATTTTAATATACATTTTACTGGAGAAGGCCATCTATTACAGGAAATTGAAGTTTCTTACATCTGATGTATTCATTTCCATTATTATAGCCCAATATAAGAATAAACAGGGTGGCATCACTTCTTTTTCTCTTAACAACACAATAGGACAGATTCTGTGAAATAATGAATATACACTAAAAATGCTCAGTACATTTTTATTATTGATGATGTTGATAAAAATGGCAAATGTTGAAAGACTAGGAAAAAATGATGCTATAAAATTTCTAATGAGTCTTACTGATACTGTTATAAACTCCTTTAATCTTATTAACATTTTTCATTAAATAATATAGTTGGGCTATCACAGAATTTCACTTGATTGTAAATAGAAGTAAAGGCTGGTGAGTATTAAACTTAAAATACTGTGTGCAGATAGAATAAAGTTACAAGCTCTTTTTACAGTAAAAGTAAGCGCTTGAGCAAGTTTCTTCAATAACCTCTAGGTTTTCAATGTTTTTTTTTTTTACTTGCAATTAACTTTCAGTCTTCTCATTGTAACAGACTTATAGCAGTGACATTACATATTTCAGAAAGGCTTTTTATGATGTATGTGTTATTCTGTGCCTGCCCAGAAAGGAAAGTTTGGTTTTTTTTTCCCCCAAACTGTGGATGGCTGTACAGGGAGAGTGTTAGCAAATAGATATTATGAATGCAGAGTTGGTTTAATGAAGGAATATAAATGCCTGTCCATTTTTCCTAAGTAAAATATTTGAGACTCGAAACGTTAGCAGTACTCTTTCAAACATGCACTTGCTCTTACAACAACATGTTAGTATGAAAGTCCACTTTCCACTCAAAAGTAGTCTACATTTCTCCAAAATTAAAGGGGAGAAAAGCACTTTAAAAGCGATGTCAAACAAAGGGAACTTGAATGTACGTTTATTATTTTTAAGCATTTTTTTTTGCCTTCCTTTAAAACCTGTCGTCCCTTTTTATTGAGATCCTTTGAACATATGAGGATGAAAATAATCTATCCAGTAGCTAAAATTGCCATCTTCCAACTTAGCCCTGTGAGCACCTGTGCCATCAAGACAGGTATATAAATAATAAGGTGGAGGCAGCAAGCCCTTGATGATAACGTAAAGCATTGGTTAAGACATTCCCATTTCACTGAGATAGAAACCACCAAGCTTTCCTTCAGCAAAAATAAAGTCCTGTCCTCTGGTGATTGATGAGCAAGCAGGTTGCCAGGGAAATGAACTGGAAAATCATCGCCTTGTCTTTTACTTGCCACAGGAAAGCCATAAGAGAGCATCTCTATTCTTGTTCTGATAAGAGGCCTAACAAAGCCTCAAGAAGGGCTGTGAAGCCTGGAAATGTGTTACGTCCAGCTGCTTGCTGGATTGCCTTTTAAAATACAATTCATAGTTCGTAATTCACCATTAGAACATGTGTGCAGTTGGATGGCCTTTGTTAAGCTATGCAGTTTTTTTACTACTATAGTGTGACATTTGAGCCGAGAGGCTATTTTAATATTTACAGGTATCCCCTAATTAGCCTAAAAATATGCATTTCTGAAAAAGTATCTGTGTAATCATAATCCATATGTAGAATTCTTTTCCTCTTTTCAACATTTTTAAAGGCTAGATTTATATTATGGAAAAACTTGGGAGCTTAGAAATGGAACTGCAGCTAAATTCATACATGCAAATAAATAATGAGTAGTGATTCAAGAAGCACCATGCCATGTACAGAGTTGTACCAAGTCTTCCAACCTGACCCTCCCAGAGACCCCATAGCAGACCTCTTGATGGAACCATTAGTGGTAGGCTCCAAAGCTGTGGAAGCCATGGGCATCACTCTTCAAGCCAGGAGGCACTCAGGATTTTACATATGCTTGTCTTCATTAATATTTGTAAAGTCACATTTGAGAGGTTTAAATTCAGATCATTTAGTTGTTATGAAGAGGAGATATCTGAAGTTGTGTTAGTCTTAAGCTAAAAGGACTTATCTTTTAAGTAGTATATTCTCAGCACCCTCTGGATTGGAGTTTTGAATTTTCATTAAAATAGCTGTGTTATTAGAAAGCAGAGATTCTTTAAGAATATGTCAGCAGTGAACATTAAGAAGGCTCAGGTTGTATTATTTTGTATATTTTGAAAATATGTTTAAGAGAATAGCTTTTCCTTTGTGTGATTTTCTCATCTTACTTTTTGATGCTTTAAATATTTCTTTCACTTCCTTGACTTCTTCATGTGTGTCTTTTCCAGAACTGCATTCCAGTTCTGATTTAGAAAATTTAAATCTTTCCTGAATTCGGTAGATCTCTTAAAAGTTGTATTTACAAAAATACAGCCCATCCGCTAAGTTATTTCCGGAGCTGATAGCCAGTGGAGGTGAACATGTATACTCTGCTTTATCCCCACTCTCGTATTGTGCATCTTGCCAGAATGAGTTAGAGAATTTTGTTAATTTCATTGTTGATGATGCCAAAAGATAGATTTCTTGTACCTGTAACTAACTTTGTGTGGCTGAAGAATGATCATCCTGAGGTCACCATTCTAATGTAGTCTTGGAAATGTCCCCTCAGAAGTCAGAGCATACTTCTTCTTTCTCCCAGTCAATCTGGTCACTCGGTTATTGCATTCTATTCTCCCCTTACTTCCCTCCAAAAATGAGAGGCCTGCCTCAGTTATACCAAATCCTACACATTGTTCATTTGTTGAATTCCCTGGTTGCTGTGAGCATTGCTTATTTTCTCAGAAACTGGCTATGTCCACTTAAGTCCCTTCACATCAACTACTATCCTTTAAAACTAGAAGCACACTTTAAAACTGGATGGAAGAAAAAGTGAATTAAATAGATTCTTGTTTTTATTAGAGTATCCACTAACTTCAGAGCATGAAAATTTCACTACATGCCAAGCCTAGCCACAAAATTGAGGTACCTCTTTGTTGTGCCTTTTTGAAATGCCCTCAAGGCTTCCCAAATTTGTTATAAAAACTCTTACCAATGTAATTTTCCTATTACAACTTTTCATCTTTTCTCCTTAAACTTGGCTTTTGAGTCTTACACAAGATCATGGTTAGGTGACTTTTCTGCAATGACTTTTTAAAAACTAATTTATGTGCCTTTATTTGTTCCTCTGTACCGAAATCAGCCGGGCCCAATGTATAACAGAACCACCGTTCTGACCGTGGGCTGAATTTGATTCTTGATTGTATTAAAGAAGAAAGCAGACTCTGCAAAGGTTGGGGCAGATTTCCCTACCTTGCAAAAGGTTTCAGGCAGTTAATGGGCTTGAGAGTCTTTTGTGTATGTGCTTATATGTGCGAGAAGGAGTGAAAGAGATACCCCATGCATAGAATTTTTAAACTGGGCAGCACCATGGTAGTTAGCTACAGCAGGCAATACCTTCTTGGCTCCCAGACCTTCCTGGAGGCTGCCTGCTGGAAAAGCCGCCTTGGAGATGAATCTCATGTGGCTTCCTTTTGCCTGAATAATCTTTCTATCCTAGCTTATACCTTATAAGGCCTTGGAAGAGAAATACTTCTCTTATACCCAAAGCACTTCGGAGATTGGATTCATGTAATTTGCCGCTCAGGAAAATAAACCAGCAAATGCTACCTCCTTGATTTGAAGCAGTTTGTAAAGCATTTTCTTCCTGGTTTGTGCGTACCACATTGTTTCAACTCCTCTCATCACTGACCAGCTGGCTTGTTGGTGAATAGAACTGTGGGCCTCTCGCCATGTTTCATGTGAGGTCTTGGCTGGGTGGCAAACAGGCAGCCTGTGGCCAGTGTCAGCAATTCAGGAGGAATTGGCACAGCAGTGTCCTCATTAATTTCTGCTTGTCACATACTGTCATGCAAGTTACACCAGAGAGGAAATGACCGTTAAAAAAAAAAAGGTACCCTTGTGGCACTGGGTCCCCTCCAGACGTTCCCCGAGGTTAAACAAGTGGATACAATTAGCTGTACACAGACAGCTGCGGGGAAGGCAAAGCCTAGACCTGGGCCCCACAGCTATATGTCTTTCCTGTTAGCAAGGAGTGTCAGCTATCAACATCTGCCATATTTTAACCCTTCAAAGGGACCAGTAAATTAAGGGGAACTATTATCCCACGCTCTGCTGATCATTATCAATCATAATGCCTTGGGAAATTACTGCAGCTTTGCCGCCTTGGTGGCAGGTTTTGTCCTCTGGGGGTTGGTTTTATGTTTTTGCTAGGAGCCCAGAAGAGTGGTGAGGGCAAAGAGGGTGAGAGGAAACTGGCCTTTTAATCGTTGGTAATTTACCGTCATGCGCCTGGCAGGGAAGGGGACTACAGCAGCAATAAACTTCTCTTCAGTTTAAACTGAAGTAGTTAAAATTGGTAGACCTCAGACAGCTTCCATTTCCAAAGAGATGCATCTTGCTGACTGACTTTGTCAACCCGTCTTCACCAAGAGCTATGGCAGCTTTTAGAGAGTACAAACAACTTTAGGAAATGAGAACCAGTTTTAGAAGAGAAAGGCAATCCAAGATGAGAAAAGAAACTCTAAAGTAAATACGAGGCTTCCAAAAACTGTTGTTTCATTTTTTAAAGATTGAAATGATTAAACTGTTGTTATCCAAATAGAGTGCCTGACTAACCTTTGTAAGCACATACTGTGCTGTGGGGTGCATTTGGTTAGTGAAAATCCGACTGCCAGCCCAGAAAGGCAGATGAATGAGAAGGCCCCACGTTAGATTGTTTTTCAAAATTTATTTGCTTAAACTAATCATTAGAACCCTTTAGAGGGAAAAACAAACAAACAAACAAACAAAAACAACGGTTTCTTACCAGGTTTTTAACTCCAATAGGTATTGAGTTCATATATGTGTACTTGGGAGTTTCTTTACTAAAAAGATACCATTTTGCTTGGGGGCATGAGCATTTCTTGATCAGACTATTCTTCTGAAAATGATCAATAATGATAACTATAGGAGACATGAGCTGTTGTTATTCTGTGTGACTGAGCCATGACTCAATATTGGAGGCAATAGTCTTACCTGAGTTTTAATGAGTTCTTATTTAATGTTACTGAGGAAGATTCTGGTACCGTTTAAGATAACTTAAAGTGAGGGATGAAAGCAACCATTAGGTTAACTTGAGTAGAAGTAGTACAGTATCATATTCTCTAGATTTCATTTCTTTCCAATATGGAAAATGATCACCAAGAAGACCTTAGGAGTAATGTCAGTGATGGATGTTAGGGCTGTTTCAATCCAATGACATAACTTTATACATTAGAAAACAGATGTACAAGGAGTTTAGGGGCTTGTCTAAGCTCTAACAGTGAAGCAGAGGCAGAATTCACACTCCTGGCTACCCTTCCCAGTTGAGCTGTTTACCTCATTCCGTGAGCTGACTCAGTGGATGCTACACCAGGAGTTCACAGCCAACCCCAGCAACTGCAAAGGGGCACCTCTCCCCATGGACAGCATGTAGTAGGAAGGACCACACATCTGGGTAGAGGTGACTTTCTTCCAGGGAGGCCACAGTCAATTTCGGCCAAGTTGTCAGGCTGTAAATTTGAAGCATGAATTTTAGTTGGCCATATTAGAGAAAGAGATGCCAATTTTAAAAGGCGGTCTTCTTCTCCAATTCAAAATATTTCTAATACTATGTAGAAATATTTCTGAATTTTTAATGTTAAAATAATATGTAGATTTGGAGAAATTTATTTCCTCAGTTATTTATAATCTTTCAAATAGTGGATCACAAAAGAGAATCTGCAAATTATACATAAATGTGGGCCCACATGAATATAAGCTAAATCCTCAATTATGGGAACTCTTCTTGTCTTGCAGATTAATATGGGTTCCCTGTGTGTGATTTTTATGTTATATGCTACTAATTTCTGATTTTAGGGGATAATCAATAATTTCTGTTTGAATTTAGGTGGATATTGAAGTATGTAATTTAGTAAGTTAATAAACATCACAATTTGGTGTACAGATGTTAATTTATTCACCATACAGTAGATTCTTATTTTAGTTAAATGTGATAACATATAGAAACTAGACAAATTATATTTACTGTTCAATTAGCATTGTTTTCTCAGAATTTTCTTGGGTCTGATTTCAGAATCTGTCATGTAATGTCATGACTTTATTTGAAGCACATACCTGAAGATTTTGTAGGCTCCAGAGGAATACCAAATGATCGGAAACAGGAATAGATGAAAAAAATACCAATTTAGTGAACAACGACAAGCCAATTAGACAAAAACACATTGGCTTAACTTCATCCGAAGGCACCGGGTCATTGCTAACTCCTGTGGTATTCAGAATGGCATCAATCCTAGTGAAGTGCTTTAGTAGTCATGTGTCCGTAATATGTAATTCCATAAAAATCCTCTTGTTTTGGCATTAATTAATAGGGACTCTATTTTATAAAACGGCACATTTCATTGAAAACACTTGCATTTAAATATGTCAACTAGCAACTTGAAATTCTTTCCTAACATTCATTAAAATTATAATTGCTGAGTTCTCATGGGAAAAAGTAGTTCTTATTTTAAGTCCTGAAGTTTCGACAGGGTTTGGTATAGCATTTCATTTCTCTTCTAGTCCTAATGACTCACTGCATTCTTTTCCCCAGAACTTATCCCCTGTTTACCCTCAGAGTTTTCTCTCATGTAGATACAAGCCTGACTAGGACTATTTTTATGAACAGTTGAATAGTTCAACTCTGTAATGCCATTGGAAGCCACTGTCTAGTCTGCACTTTAAGGAAAATTAACATATCTTATACCTTTACATCTTGATTGGATTTGTTTTGATGAGATTAAATTCTGAGGTAAACTTCTAAGCCTGGGGCATTCACATGCACTTGAGAACTAGCATTGTCCTCGTTTTGCAGATGGAGGCAACTGGCATAAATAGCTAATTAATGACTTGCCCAAGTTCACACAAGTAGAGAGCCAGGAGCTAGATTTGTGACTTTTGCAATCCATTAGACTGTTTTCATCTAAATCACTATACTAGAATTAAATATAATTTCTCTATCTTTGTCAGTGCTATTTAATGAGTAAGTGCTATGTGTATAAATGTTCTAACATTTCCATGCCCTCTGGGTCACTGAGGTAATTTATTTTTATAATTTTAATTCTTATAAGCCTCTAAGTGTACAAAATAAATTCAGAAACAAAATAAAGACAGATTTAATTTTATTATAGTTAAAACCTATAGTAATGATAGGATTCGGAAACAGATCTTTTTAGTAGATGTTGGCTGATCATTACATACTGTGTCTTAATTAACATCTCTATTTTATATTCAGAATTAAGGAGAGTATACTATTATTTCTGCAGATTTACTTTAAAACCATTCAGGAATAAAAATGGGTGCTTTACAGGCAGTCTTGTTTCTTTAGCATAACTTTCCTGTGAAAAGTTAATAGAACTGCCGAAGTAATTATGATTTCAAGGATATTTCCCCACAGAGTTGTAGTCACCTGTTTTTAGATGTGTCGACATACCTTTGTCATTGAAAAAAAGAGTCTACTTTAGAATAGTCACTAGTTAATTTAGTTAAGTTCTTTTCTCTCAAATGAAAAGACCCTGTCATTTTTGTTTTTGTTTTAATTCTGGGAGAATGATCCCTACACAAACTTTAACTCAGTTGTGATTTGGAGCCCAATGTAATTCAAGACAAAAATTTATCCCAAACACCTCTTTTCTCCTTAAAATATCAGCAATAATTTAGCATCTGCAGTAGGAGAATTATCACCAGCTTAAGACTTTTAATTTTTCCTGTGCATCTTAGTATTTTATACCATTATTTTGGAACAAATGAAAAAAAAAGGAAACAAATGAAAGTATAATTTTTTTAAATTTATAATTAAATTATAATTAAATTAATTATAATTAATTTATAATTAAAAAAAATTAAGAACAAACAAAAACATTAATGTATCATTCCATTCTATTTATATAATCAGTAATTTTCAATTTCATCACATAGTTGCATATTCATCATTTCTTAGAACATTTGCATCAGTTCAGAAAAAGAAATAAAAAGACAACCGAAAAAGAAATAAAATGATAACAGAAAAAAAAAGATTATACATACCATACTCCTTACCCCTCGTTATTCAAGATGTAGTGGAGAGGCCGGAGGGAACTGCCTGAAAATGTGGAGCTGTGTTCCAGTAGCCATGTTTCTTGATGATGATTGAATAATGATATAGCTTTTACAATGTGACTGTGTCATTGTGAAAACCTTGTGTCTGATGCTCCTTTTATCTACCATGTCAACAGATGAGTAGAACATATGGAATAAAAATAAGGAATAAGGGGAACAAATGTTAAAATATATTTAGTTTGAAATGCTAGTGAACGTATAATTTTAATATTTTGAAGGAATTATTATATACATTATTTCTCCAAGCAGCTCAGAAATCACTCCTGGAATTTCTTTATTTAGTGTTTTTAGCTATTTAGAATCTATGTCTATCTGCTTCGTAAAAAATAGGAAGGCCATCTAAGCTGTAAATTTTACTAATTGATTTCTTTAATGACCTTTCAAAAAATCCCTATAGAACACATATCTTGTGATTGTTTGGTAATCCACATTCTGCCTCAAAACCTGGAAATAGCACCATCATTAACTATCCTTAAATCTTTTTTTTTTCTAACTTAATTCATGTCAGGCAAATTTTTAGATTCTGAGAGCTAAATTAAGCCAAAGTAGGGCTTGTAAAAAATGATGAGAATACATTTGAAATCCATATTGCACATTTAAAAGGACAGGTTTTCAAAGCTAGCATTCTGGAAAATTTTAACTTAAGTGGCAGTAGCAAATAGAATTAGTATTCTGTGACCCAAAGACAGGCTATCTATCCTCTTTGCCATAATTGTATTGCTCAGGCTTGTGGGTTGGGATCTCACAGATGATTCTTTGCTTCTTTATCAGAAAGAAGTCATTCTCAATTTAAACAAAGATCATTAACTTAGTACCTATTATGTGCACTGTTAGGGAAATAGAGAGTCTTTACTCTCAAGGAACTTAAATGCTGAAATCTTAAATACAAGGAGCTAAGTTTACGTTAGAGAGTAGAGTATCTTTTCCATAGGGTAAATAGGATTTTTCTGAGGTTTGAGGAGGCAATATTACAGTCAGAGATCAGTATTACAAAAACACAGGTGTAGAAAACATGTGCTGGTTTGAAAGTGTTATGTACCCCAGAAAACCCATGTTTTAATCCTGATCCAATCTTGTGGGAGCAATCTTTTCTTTTAATCCTGATTCAATACTGTAGGTTGGAGACTTTTGATTAGATTATCTCCACAGAGATGTGGTGCACCCACAAGTGGGTGTAAACTTTTGATTAGATGGATATGTGACTCCACCCATTCAAGATGTGTCTTGATTAGCTTCCTGGAATCCTTTAAAGGAGGAAACATTTTGGAGAGAGCGAGAAATGACAGAGCCAACAGTAATTTCATAGCAAAGCTGTCACAGATGCTGAAACTTTGAGAACAGAGACACAGATGTTTGGAGATGCTCAGAACCCAGCAGATGTTGCCATGAGATGTTAAGCAAACCAGAACCTGTATATAGCCAAGGGAAGCCAAGAGATAAAAGCAAGCCCCATAGAAGCAAAGTGAGGAACCCCCACAGGAACAAAGGCTGAAAGCAATGGCGCCTAGGAGCGAGGGACCAGAAGATGCCAGTCATGTGACTACTTAGTTGACAGAGGTGTTCTTGACTCATCGACCTTCCTTGAATTAAGGTATTGTTCTAGTTTGAAAACTGCTAGAATGCGATACACTAGAAACGGAGCAGTTTTTAAAAAGGGGAATTTATTAAGTTGCTAGTTTACAGTTCTAAGGCTGAGAAAATGTCTAAATTAAAGCAAGGCCCTATAAAAATATCCAATCTAAGGCATCAGGGAAAGGTACCTTGCTTCAAGAAGGCCAGTGACTTTCAGGGTTTGTCTGTCAACTGGAAAGGAATATGGCGGAAATGGCAACATATGCTAGCTTTCTCTCCAGGCTTCTTGTTTCATGAAGCTCCCCCAAGGGCATTTTCCTTCTTCATTTCCAAAGGTCTCTGGCTACGTGGGCTCTCGTGGCTTTTTCTAAAATAATTCCCTCTCAAAGGACTCCAGTAAGCAGCCCTACCTTGAATGGGTGGAAACACATCTCCATGGAACCCATCTAATCAAAAGTTAGTACCCACATTCGGATGGGTTACATCTCCATGGGAACAATCAAAACGCTCCCACCCAGCAATACTGTTGAGGATTAAAGGACATCGCTTTTCTGAGGTATACTACAGATTCAAACTGGCACAGGTATCTTTCCCTGGATGCCTTAGTTTGGATATTTTTATAGGCTTAGAACTGTAAACTTGTAACTTAATAAATTCCCTTTATAAAAGCTGTTCCAATTCTGATATTTCACATTCCAGCAGCTTGCAAACTGACATAACATATAATAAGGTTTGGTGAGGGCTACCAGTTTAAGTCTACCTTGTATAAACTGTCACAGTCTATAACATTCATTCAGCAGATGTCTATTAAGTGCCTGTTCTATGTACATCCCTGTACCAGGTGGTTACAACAATTCCCTGTCATTATGAACCTCACATAGTAGTGGGGAGACAGATACTATATAACCAAGAAACTGTATATTTAATATAATTTCAAGTAGTGAGAAATGTATGGCAAAGTGTGTTAGGGTTCTCTAGAGAAACAGAACCAACAGGAGAGATCTGTAAATATGAGATTTATAAAAGTGTCTCATGCAACCTTGGGAATAGAAGAGTCCAAAATCCATAGGGCAGGCTGTGAAACCGGCGGCTCCAATGAAGGGTCTGGATAAACTCCACGGGAGAGACTGGCAGGCTGAAGAAGCAGTGAAAGAGTCTGTCTTCTTCCATAAAAGCCCTCAACTGATTGGATTATCTTGCTGTAAAAGGACATGCCTTAATTGATCACAGATGTAATCAGCCACAGAAACAGTCAGCTGCCTGATGATTTAATACATCAGCCTTCCAGTTTATCAGTCAGCCATGAGCTATCTTGCAGCAATGGTCAAGCCAGTGCTTGCCTGACCAGACACCCGGGCATAGTCATTTGGCCAAGTTGACACCAGAACCTAACCATCACACAAGGTTTAAGGGATTATTCTAGAAATGATGGTAAGAGAAGCCCTGTCAGCAGAGTGGCCCCCAGGCAGAGGTCTGGATAGCATGGAAGCAGATACAAACGAATTTTGTGTTCTGGGAGATTAGCAACACACCTGGGTGACTGGAGCATCATGAGAAGAGGGAGTGTGGTAACAGATGAGATCAGAGAAGTCGGCAGGGCTAGATTGGGCAGAAGCTCAGCAGGCCACAGAAAGGAGTTTGGCCTTTGTTCTTTTGGAAAGTACTTAGATCGTGGGTGTAAACTGATAGGCCTTTTGAAAATATCATTCTGGCTACAGTGTAGAGACTATACTGGGTATAGGAGTAGATGAGAATAGAAGCAGGAATCCATTTAGGAGATAAGCAGTAGTTCATGTGAGTGATGGTAATGAATGTAATTGTAGTAATAACAGAAATGGTGACCTAATAGTAGTAATAGTAATAACACATTTATTGAGACTTTTGGTGTGACAGCTCTTATTTTAAAGACATAACATGTATTAACTCATATAACCCTCATAGCAGTTCTACATGGGAAGTGTTATTATCTCCATTTTTCAGATGAAGAAATTGAGGTATAGGCGGGCCACCGTGGCTCAGCAGGTAAGAACGCTTGCCTGCTGTGTCCAAGGACCCAGGTTCGATTCCTGGTGCCTGCCCATGTAAAAAAAAAAAAAGAAAGAAAGAAATTGAGGTATGGGGACTTTTAAATTACTTGTACAAAGTCATAAATAATTATTTGAGCCAGGATTTGAACCCAAACAGTCTGTCTTCTCAGAGTACATACTCTTAACAGTTACTTAGTAGAGGTGAGAAGTGGTTGAGTTTACTACTCACCTGTATCAGGGACTTGTTCATGGATTTGTTGTGCAGTGTGTGAAAGAGAGGAACTGGCATGGACTCCTAGGACCAAGAGGTGTCGTTTGGCTGTTTGAAGTTTGAGATGGCTGTTAACTATCCAAGTGAATGTGTAGAATAGGCAGTTGGAACCCAAGCCATTCTTATATGAGAATCTAAAGATACTGTTTGTTGGGAGTCAACAGTAGTGTATGGGATTTATTAAGACTATAGATTAGATGCAGTCACCTAGGGAGTTAGCGTAACTGGAGAAGAAAAGGGGGCTGAGAACTGAACCCGAGTCCTCTAACATTTAATGTAGTAGAAGACCACAAAAAAAAAGAATTAAAATGGAAACTAATCCCTGAAGCCATGTAAGAAAAGTGTTTTTAGAAAGAGGGATTGATCAACCATGTCAGATGCCTGACATGGAAGGGGATTGGATTACAGTAAGAGGGAATCGTGGAAGGCAAGGCAAGTATGATAGCATGGTCCATGTTGGCAGTGTCCTGAATACCAGGTTTAGGAGTTTAGAGTGTAATTGTGTAAGCACTGAGAAATAAAGGTAGGCATTTAGGGGGATGACTAGTATCATCATTATAGGGTTTTCCTCCCTCTCTTCACCCTGATAAAGTATCACTGATTATTTTATCATCACTTGGATTCTCGTATCTGAGCATTTTAAAAGGAGACTTACTTTATATAAGTAAGACTCACTGCTATATTTTAAGTCTTGAGTAAAACATTTTTAACTACACACTGAATATATATGACAGACAGTGAAGCCTCTTGTTTAGACTTTTAAATATTAAAAGCTTTCAATTCCAGTGTTCATTTTGTCTGCCAAAAAATAAAAGCTGATAATACAATGTCAGAAGAGAAAAGGAGAGCTTATAAACTTTAAAGAAGAAAAACCAATTATTTTAGCTTATTCTTTGTGCTGCTTTATGAATGATTAGACTCTGATTATGTATGTATGTGTGTATGTGGTGGGTATGTATGTGTTCACATACCATATTCCTCTTAGATGTACCACAAAATAAAAGCAGATATCCAAGTATAAACGATTAAAGAAACACAAGTAGGAACTGACTATCCTGATACCTCTTGGCAAACCAACAAATGTCATGTGATGGAGTATGAGATGATCCCAAAATCTTTGCTCTAAAGTTGTCTGCATAGAGCCATAGAGCCCAGATAAAAAGTTTCCGAAACCATTTTAAAAGACCATGTACTGATTCCAACACACTGGAGTAAAGAAGCAGAGATTGGAAGTATTCAAGGAAAGATTCAGTACAAACTTTGTGATGGATGTGCCTTAGGATTTTTTCATCTATCATTTGCATTTATATATTTGTATATTTAGTATTTAATATTTATTTATTATACTTTATATACTATTTATATTTATGATATTTATATATATTTATATATTTCATTTATCATTTTCATCTATCATTTTATAAACACTTAGGTTTTATGCTTTTAGCCCGAAGAAAGTTCAGGCTCATTCTTAGAGATTTTTTATTTAGCTACCATTCCAAACTATTTTATTAAATATTTTAACAAAATAAGAGTCAAAAACAACCCCAGACTTGTTTGTATCATTACCTCCTCTCTAAAATGGGTTGCTATATTATCATTAGAAACATATCTAATTTTTACCTCTCCATTACTATTATACTTTAAATATTAGAATATTGAAGTTTGTTAAGTACCTATTCTGTCCTAAGATCTATGCCAGGAGAAGTAGAGGTCAAATAATAATTGTACTTAATCTCTTCAAGTAATCTGATGAGGATATAAAATGACACTATTAACTACCTTTTAGGAAATGGTGTGTTATTTCTTAGAAAACTCTGAAACTTTTTTGCTTTCTGCTGTGAGTTCATTTTTAAATGGTTGTTGTAGGATTTTTATTTCATGAACTTTATTGGAGACTTCTTATATTTTGTATGTTCAAAAGATTGTTGATTACTGAAAGGAAATTGAGAAATTCAGAAAATCGCAAAGAATCTTTAAATCACCCACAATTCTGCCACTTTCAAACCTTGAGATTAAAAGGAAATCTCTCCTTGTGAAGCTTATGCATGTAGCAGAGAAGCTTAACCTACCTATAGGTATGCCTAAGAGTTACTTTTAGAAGGATCTTTTGTTGTTCAGATGTGGCCTCTCCCTAAGCCAAATTCTGCAAGTGAAAACACTCCCCTCCCTCCTACATGGGACATGACATCCAGGGGCGAAAAATCTCCCTGGCAATGTGGGAGATGACTCCCAGGGATGAGCCTGGCCCTACCACTGTGGGATCAACAATGCCATCCTGACCAAAAGGGGGAAAAGAAGTGTAACAAGTAAGGTTTCAGTGCCTGAAAGAGTTCAAATAGATCAAGAGGCTACTCTGAAGGTCACTCTTACACAATCTTCAGTTAGACATTGTTTTGTATCATAATTGGCCAACCCCCAACCAAAACCATTCCTGCCATTCTTAAAGAACACCTAGGGTGTTATATAAGATTCTACAAAGGTTCCATACGCTAGGATAACTTTCCAGAAACCTCCAACCTCCAGATGGGTCCTTGGACCAGATAAGTCCTGAAATGCAGGGGGGCCAGCCTCTCCAGAACATCAACTAGTTCCATTCCCCTACCCCAGGTTATCAATAGCCCTTTCCAACATGAAAAAGTTAGAGTGGCCATAGCCCAAATACCCCTAAAGAGTGGGAGAAAGATCAAAGGTGATGGTGGAGCTATACAGAGAAGGAAAGGTTTAACAAATGAGTATGATTGCTGAAACATTATATTGATTTTTCTCTTAATCTCCAGTAGCTTAGAGCAGCTAAAAGTAAAAACCTAAAATTGTGGATGTACAACTCATATCAGACTCTGAAATCTGTTCTGCAACTAATTGTTGCAGTGTACTTTGAAATTTATTCCTTTTTTGTATATATATTATTTATCACAAAAAAAGAAAAAAAAAGAGGAGTATAACAGAGAAGATGCAATTTAACAAGTGAGTATGACTGCGGAATCATTATATTGATATTTCTTTTGGTCTGCAGTGTCTTGGAGCAGCTAGAAGAAGAAACGAAAAATCATGGAACTGTAATCCATACCAAACTTAAAAATTTGTTCTCTAACTACTTGTTAAAATGTACTTGGAAATTTATTGCTTTTTTGTGTATAGGTTTTATTTCACAATAAAAAATTTAAAAACTAAACAACAAAAAAGGAAATCTCTCCTTTTGGTTCCTCCAACACTGCCCTCTTCCTCCTCAGCTTCCTCCCACCGCTCCACCCCTCGCCAGGGAGCAATCCTTAACTGTAGCTGTATCTTCTGAATGTTTTTATATGTGTATAGACTAGAGATGCCAGATTAAAAAAATAAAATTACGGAACATTCAGTTACATTTTAATTTCAGATAAAGGACAACTAATATTTTAGTGTAAGTATGTCCCAAATGTTGTAGGCGGCGAACTAAAAAAATATTAATCGTTTATCTGAAATTCAGCTTTAACTGAATGTCCTGTATTTTATCTGACAACTCTAATATGATATATCCATAGATACGTAAATATGTACACCCATTTTTTTCTTTTATCAAAATACAGTCAAGGGTGCACGGATGGTTCAGTGGTAGACTACTCGCCTTTCATGCGGGAGACCTGGGTTCCAGACCATGCACCCAAAAAAATAAATAAATACAATCAAGCTATACCTATTACTCTAAGGTTTATTTATTTCGTTATTGATTTATCTAGTTTACGTGTTAGAATTAGCTATGTTCTTGAATTGCATTGTAGATGAATCATAATTTATTTAACTATTTCCCTACTGGTAGACATTTTGAGTGTTTTCATTTTTTCACTCTATCAAACAACATAGCATAAACCTCTTTATTGACTTGTTATAAACTTGTGCTGTTGGTCCTGTAGGATGAATTCCTAGAATTGGATTTGCTGGGCCATAGCATATTTTTAAAACAGAGGTTGTTTGTTCCTCTCATACTCATCAGTGCCTGAGGCCCGAGGTAAGAGAAGCGGGCGAGGAGCAAAGCATATCTGTGGCACATGGTCAAGAGGAACCAGGCTTCCAGGTAGAGCAGATGTTGCGTGGGGTAGATACCTTGCGTGACCTCTCAGAGCCTCCTTCTTTCCTCCGTCACCAGCTCCGTGAGGCAGGCTCTGGTTGTTCTCCAGCCTAGCACAATGCCTGCCACAGAGTTGACCTGTGACACAAATTATGAATGAATGAATGAATGAATATGTTCAAGGGATTACAGTGAGGATTAAATGAAATAATGTAGTCTAATATGTAAAGTGCCTGGGATGCCCTTTTATTTTCCTCTCCCTCCCACCATTTCCAGTTCCTTCCTTAGCATTAAGGACTCTAATCTAATGAAGAAGACTCTATAGTTATAGTAAGGTGGAATTAGTTCTGTAACAGCACTGGGCTCGGCATGCTATGGAATTATATAGAAGCAGGGCCACCCAACTTAGCCTGCATGTGTGAGGAAAATTGCCCAGAGCTGGCCGAGGTAATTCCTGAGAGACAAGTTGGAAGGAGCCAGTCAGAGAAGATGTGTGTTTTGGGGTGTGTGTGTGTGTGTGTGTGTGTGTGTGTGTGTGTATGTGTGTGTATGTGTTGAGGGTTTGGGCAGAAGAGGTAGCATTTCAGACAGAGGGAACAGCATTGCAGAGGGACAAAGGTATAACAGAACTTGTCACCTTTAGAACATAGTAGGAGGGGGAACATCTAGAAGTAATTATGGGTCAGACCCTAAGAGGCTTTAGATAGCAAGCAAAGTTTTTCCTTTGTTTATAGTGAGCCATAGGGGACCACTGTATGATTCAGACTTACATTTTAGAAATATCACTTATTCAGTTCTGTGGAAAAAATATTAAAGATGATAAATTTAAAGACTGGGAGCTATCTGTGTTGGAACACTATTGCAGTAATTCAGGTAAGAGATACTGGGGAACTGACCAGAGCTCTGGAGATGGGAGAGAAGGGCTGATTTGAGTGGTAATTTAAGAAGTTGCCCAGACCTGCTAACTGATTGACTTTGTGGTCAGGAGAGAAGAATCTAGTATGTTGTGTCAGATCTTTGAGTTGATCATTTGGATAGATATTCAAGACAGGAAATACTGGCTGAGGGACAGGTTTTAATGGGAGTGAGGAAACTGTTATTTTGGGGCATGTTCCTTTGAAATATTCTAGAAAACAGGCAGAAGCATTGAGGTTGGTATGGCTCAGAATATGGCTAAATGTTGAAGCCAGGAATGAATGAAGTGAGGCGGTAGAGGCAAAATTTAAGAATTTGGGATACTTTTGAGAAGCGTAATTGCAAAGGAAACAAGGAACTCAAACAAATGTTGAATATTTGTGGTAGCCATGTGGACACCAGAAAAGGGAGCTGACCAGATAACCAGAGAAGGTAGTACCAAAAACCCTACTGAGACGGAGCCCGTAATGTGTAACGTGCCAGTCTTCGTGTGGTGATTTTCTCTCAGCCGTCTAATTGTAGGACTGGGACTGGGCAAGTGCTTCCTTATAGGAAGCCTTGGAGGACCAGGGTAAGAAGTGGAAGAGGACTTTGGGTGCTTGGAAAGAGAATGATCCAAGAAGCCGACTGGAAGCTTTAGGTGGGCCAGGGAAACAAGAAGGGTATGTTTGAGAGAGTATCCAGTTCATGAAGCAACAGAACCCTGCATTTTGGGGAGGTGCACCCTAAAGCTCATACTGTATATACTGCATAAATGTACCTGTACCAGGATACTTGGATCTTAAGAGATTCCCAGTAGTGATGCCCATCTTTCCCTGGACAGTTCGTATTCTGATGCCTGTTTTAGTGTTAATTTGTTAGATTCTTCTAGATAATCATTAGATTTTTAACCCAGTTATCATTTTTGTCTTGGTGAACAGCACTTCAGTTCCATTTGGCCTAAAGATCCCCTTTTCTCTTGGCTTCTGTGCTTTTACTGAGTAGATGTGAGCACCCAGATCCTCTTCTTCCTGTAGATTGAAGAAGTTAGTAGTGAAAAGCATATGGCCTTCCTCCTCTTCCCCTCGAGATGAAGCATTTGCTGCCTCTATCCTAGCAGCCTTTGGCTTAAAAATTCAGTCCTTGCAACAACACAAAATAAAAGCTGCTGAAGTACCGCCTTTTCTGAGTCCCTATAAACAGCTGTGCATGCAGCTCTAACCAAAACAGATAATATGCACACATCTGTTTATGGGAAAGAGATGTGAGTACTCTCAGCTAGTTGTTTTCAGCTTCTCACTACTGCAAGGATTTCTTTTCTTTTGCAAGGAAGAGGTACACTGTGGTAAACAGTGTTTTATGACCTATAATAAAAACTCTTGTAAAGATCATTTTTTGACCAAATGAAGCTGAGCGTTCTTTTCAAGTCCTCATTTGCTCCTCTCCCTCTCTCTGTATTAGAATGCACATAGTTCAGCATTAATGGATAACATAAGGAATTAATGTCGCACATACAAATTCTTGTTTGTTAAGTTGGGAAAGCCACCGAAATTAATTACATAAGAAAGTTCATTAGTAATGTTTTTCCCTCCTTCGTGGTAGTTTCTGAATATATATATTAAGTTAAATTCTGTATTTCATTCTTATAGTATACAGTTATTATCCCATGAAAGCACCCTGGAATAGTTTACGGAAACCTCAACATGGAAAAATCAGCTGAAGTCTACATATAGAAAGTTGGATTATATACAAAAAGGGACGTATAAAATATTCAATGAATAATAACAGATGATATCTAAGGACACTTCCAGACCTAAAATGCTAGCAACCTTCAAAATTAAGAACAGGAATGTATAACTTGGTTTAATTAAAATAATGAATATTTTTTATTGTATCTTCCAATATGTGCTTAGTTGTGTCTTTTGGTCTTAATAATGGGGAGATTGAAGGCTATCCATGTACTAACTGGAAAAAACTAGGTGGATTCAAACTTACAGTGGTGCCTAGTGCCATTGCTGGCAGTGGGTGCCAGAGCCTTTTCTTGATTTAGTGGCACTAGTGTTCACTGCTATAGATCCTTGGGGTGTTTTTCACAAAAAATGGAGCAGAGATCTTAACATACATATGAAGATGTTTTAATGCCTGCTAAGTATGAATGTTGATATATATATATATATATATATATCCAGTAGTGATACCCATCTTTCCCTGGATAGTTCGTATTCTGATGCCTGTTTTAATGTTAATTTGTTAGATTCTTCTAGATAATCATTAGATTTTTAACCCAGTTATCATTTTTGTCTCGGTGAACAGCACTTCAGTTCCATTTAGCCTAAAGATCCCCTTTTTTCTTGGCTTACCAAGAAAAATAAAAATTTTCTTATGTCATACCTCTTTCATCTTTATCCCCTAATCCAAATCTACTTATTCGGATTCCTGTGTGGAGTTTTTTCATCTGTAGAGGTATTATTTGAGGGGAGGAGTCAGGGAGTTCTTCTTAAGCTAATAGCTTTTATAAATTTCATGACCGTTTCCATGTCAGTTTGACCTCACTTCTCTATGAAAACTCATTCTAAAGTCATCGAACCTGTTAGTACAGTATACTGAGAATCCAATATATCTGGAAGAGGGGTGATTAAAGGCAGACCCTGCTCTCAGAAGATGGGGGAGATGGGGCAGTGCATGAGTAAAGAAGTAGGGCTTCTGCAAAGTCTCAGAAGATGAGGTCAGAGTGCTATTGGGCTTCTTATGAGGGCATCCACGCAGGAGAGTGACCTGAAAGGGTCAGGTTTGCTTGTTTAAAAGATCACCCTGACCAGAGAGTAAAAGTTGAATTCAAGAAATGAGATCTAGAGCAGATGCCACAATACATGTGAGGAAGGGTAGGGACCAGGCTCCTGTAGTGGGAGTCTCAGAGGTATAGGAACTGTGTGAAAAAAATGCAGAGTTTTGCTGAGGGGCCCAGAGGACTTGAATAAATGGAGAACCATACCATGTTCTCATAAAGAAAGACTCAATATTGTAAAGGTATTTGTTCTCTCCAAATCAATATGTGAATTTCAGACAACCAGTGGAAATACTAAAGGAATTGGGGGAAGGGGGACATGGAAATTGAATAAAATGATCCTAAAATCCACATGAATAATATATGAATATGGAGAGAAGAAACTTGTTCTGCCAGATATTAAAATTTATTCTGAATCTTCAGTAATTAAAGGAGAGAGCCACTCCAGAGGCAAGAGACCAAAACTCCCGAAGTAAGTTCACATAATGTAGAAGCATGATCAAAGTGGCACTTAAAATTAGTGCATTATTTTTTAAATGCTTAGAAATCATTGGCTATAGATAGTATATAAATACAAATAGAATAGTACACGACCATTAAAAATTGAGCAGTAGACTTATATTTATTAACATGTACCTAAGTTCAGTATACATGATTATGTGGAAAGGGAGTTAAAAAACAGTATGTACCAGCATGTAATTTATAAGACAGAAAGTAACTATCTGTATGAGAATAACATATATAGAAAAATACTTGAAGGGGTTAGTTGTAGTTATCTTGGTATGGAAGAATTATGGTTGTTATTTATTAACTCCTTTTTCTTGTGTTTTCTTTTTTTTTTTTAATTTAACAGTGAATATTTGTTAAATTTCTAATCAGAAAAGTAGAAAGCCTTTCCATTTTGGAAAAAATGAAGAGGACAGAGTCCAGTGTGGAACACCATGGTGAGGTTAAACCAGGAGTAGAATGTTCCGTTGGTGGTGGTCAGCAAGTAGTTTTAGTGACCTTGCAAGAGCTACATTGTATTTCATTTTGGTGCAGTGGTGTAAAGTGAATGAGAAATGAGAAAATGTGCACTTCTCTAAAGACCATTGACTGAGAAGAGATTGGGGTGGATGCTCTGGTTTATTTATTGGTCAAGGGACAGTGGAGAGGAGAAGGGGCACAAATTGAGGTACCTGAAGAAACTGGAGAGAATGGGATCTAGAGTATGGGAAGAAGAAAATATTTCCCACTGAGAGACAAGGGAGAGTGAATAGTTGCTAGTGCATTTAAATTTTATGGGTGGAGTACAGGGAGTTAACAGCAATCCGTTAATGGTCTCTGTTTCTCTCAGAAGTGGAGTGTATGCTAGTCTGCTAAGAGAAGAAAGGCAGGAGATGAAGTCGTAGATTTAGCCATGAAAATTTAGACTAGCCCCAAAGGACACGAGAGGGCCGATTAGGAACGTGGAGGATCGGGTGGTAGCACTGAGACTGTCAGAATTGGAGGCTGTCTTCATAATGATGATGATACTTGCAACACAGAGTTAGAGCTGGGAAAGAGAGTAGTTGGACTAATTGAGGATTAAGTTTTGCATAGAGGTGGGGGTGGGGGTGTCGATACAGTGACTAAGGAGCAAGAGAGTTGAGGAAATTGGCAGACCTAGCAAATGATGTATAAAGAAAGAAGTTGCTGTACAAATTTAATTATGATGCGTGCTAAACTTAAATGGCATTTTGATATCCAAATAAATGTAATTAAAGTACCTCTAAAAAATTCAAATTTATAGGAAAAAAGGTCAGTGACGAAAATGAAATTAAGAATGAAGGAGTCAAAGTTCTCTGAAGTTAAGGTATTAGCTGGGAGGCATCCATTAAGCTCATGCAGAAAGATGGTGAATGGAGCCATAGTCCTGATGAATATAGGGTATTGACAGTAAATGGTAGATTGGTGAAAAAGGAGGATATCAGAACTATTAGTAGAGAAGGTATAATCTCAAAGGATAATGATAACATCTAGAAGAAATCATTGGCAATGAGGAAAAGATAATTAGTACAGGGAAGGGGGAGAAATAAAAGGTAGTGCCCGTAACATGTTTTAGTTAATATAATTTTAGTTGTGTTAAATTTGTTAAAATAATTTCCAACTGCAAATATTAAAAACACTCAGTGAAAAAAGTGACTTTAAATAGGGCTTATTGTTTTCTTAACTAGAGGCTAGGTGGGCAGTCCCAGAGGTGACTCATCTATTCAGCAATATCATCAGAGACCCAGGCTCTTTCCCTTATTACATGCTGGCATTTTTATGTGCATGGATGATGTCTCCCCTTTTGTTGCAGAGTGGTTGCTACAGCTCCAAGTTCATGCCCCCAAGAAGTAGCGTTCAGTATGAAATGTGGGTAGGGGCTAAAGGTGAGGAGAAAGCACAGCAGTTGAGCTTTCTACTTTGCTCTCCTTATCAAGGAGGAAATTCCTTCCCAGAAACCTCTGACAGGTTTGTCCTGTTCACCAAGACTGGGCCTCGTGTCCATCCTTGGATCAAATGCTAGCAAATAAGAATATGATTGCCTTAATTGTCTTAGACCAAGCCTTCATGAATCCCCCCACAGTGTATGCTCCAGTAGACAGATAATAATATGCTCTAATCTGTGGAAAACCAGCTTCTCTGAGAACGTTACCTCATTTGGAGAGGAAGAAAATATGCAGGGAGCAGGGACCTTCAAAATTTGTTGGTTTTTTTTTTTATTGAGAGGAGTAATAGGAAAAGATGAGAAAGAATGTTGTCCAATTGCAGCCAGTTTTAAAAGCATATTGTTAAAATTTTTTGTTTGATATTTGTTGAACTGGGAAAATGTTCACAGTATATTGTTAAATTTTTTTAGAAGGGTCACAAAACAGTATATATAGAACAATAACCATTGGGTCATTAGCCAACAACCCTAGGCAGTTGTACATCATATTTTCTTCATTATTTATGCTATGCTGAATTTTATATCCTGCTCAGAGGAAGTTAGAATTAACATTGCATATTTGTAGTTTCAGTTCCTGATAACTTTCCACAGCAAGTTATTAATAGCCCTGATAATGAGGTAATGATTTCTTCTTTCGTGCTGTCCACTTTATCATTATATTGTTCCTTAAATGCCAACATTTCCAGGCTTGGTAGAAATCATTTGTTACTTTTCTATTTCTGGTTAGTTGAGACAGACAGATTCTTTACTTACTCAGCATTATCATCACTTCCAGGAATAAATAATATATGGATTCTTTTAATTTTCTTTTCAAAATACATATTTTATTAATAAAACTTACACATGAAAACACATTTATTATCCTTTTTTCCAGTTGCCAGGAGGCAGTAAAATACCAGGCTTTTCCAATTGTGGGTCTTCTTGCCTTTGTTTCTTCTGAGAAGCTTTAAGGTGATGTGTTGCCTTATTTGTTTTCCTCATCACCTTCACACAGTGGTAAAGTAATGGGCGTTAGGTAACTGCTTCACTGTGTTCTTTTCCCCTTTGGGAACAATTCTCGTGTGTGACCCTTTTAGTTGTTCTCCCAGGTCCTCTAGTTTATTGCTTGCTTTGAATAAAACTTCACCAATTACGACTTTCCAGGTGACTTGAAAATTTCAAGGAACTCGTTTTAACAGTCTTCTTGCCTCATCCTAAGCAATTGATCAACTTAGATTTATATTTCAGTTTGTTTTGCATTTTGCAATTTTGGAAGAGGCATCCTTTGAGTACTCCAGAGGGCCAGAGCAAGAAGTAGGGGAAACCTACTTTGTAAAGCAGTCTTTGAAGCCCCTTGTCATCATTGGGAATGTGTCAGTGAAAGCTCGAAGGTGGCCCTGTCATGTTTTGTGGTAGAGTACAAGTAGTATGCCCAGACAGTAAGCTTGGCATGATGTCTTAACCGCACAGATTCTTGCTTAGAAGTAGGAGTAGGTGAAATCGTCAGTGAGAGAACCCATCTGACTGACTATCCTGAATCTTAACTTGGCTTTGTTATTCACTACCTCATTGCTTAGGTAGTAATATTATACAACATTTTGTGATTTTGAAAGATCCTGGGACTATCCCTTCATTATTGCCAAAGACCCTCTACTTTCTTTACGAATTCACCTTTTATAGGCTCAGGTAATCTTTTATCTCTTCTCCTATAATCACAACCCCTTAATTCAAGATATCGTTACCTGTTCAATTAAAAAAACCTTTGTTCTATATGATATCTAATACCTGTTGGTAAGGGACCTTCATAGCAAACAGACAAATCATTCCGAAGATGTTCTGGCAAAACTTGGGTAGCAAATTTGAAAAAAGACTGGTTTACACATTATAAGAAGACAAAATGTTTGTTTTGTCTGCAAGTTGTGTATTCCTTAATTTGAATTTTTAACTAGATGAACCATTGACGTATGTTTTTGTTGCTAAAACTTTGAGGCTGTGAATAAGTATATCATTCAGATTGGCTAGATGGATCCAAATATCCAGAATTGCCCATTAAAGCTGTTATTTCTGTGATCTGTCGTATTGGTACAAACTGGGTGTTTTCCATATCTTTTGTAATCATTGGTGCTTTTTTGGTAGTTGGGAAATAGAACCCAGTGGTGAAATTTTTTCCCATTATAAGTGCTTGACATAAGGCTTTTGTTTGCTTATTTCTTTTGTTTTTAAAGAAGTGGGAAGATTAGAGCTCTAGATCATGTAAAAGAAACACTTACCAGGCTTTAAAATGATTTCTGGAATTCATGCTAAGGTCCATAGTCTTTTTAGAGGGGTTACCAAGGACAAAGCCCTACCTAAAATTGCTCTGAGCCAGATTTCATTCCTTGATGGTATCCTGTTAAAACATGTTTCCAAGTCATGTGGACTGTGTTTCAGAAATATTTACAGCAAGGGCCCCAACTGACTGTTTATCATAGGTATAACTTTAGCTGTTGAAACCTTTTATACCAGAATTGCTCACTGGAACATAAAAAGGGAAACTTTTAAACCTGTATTTAACTTAAAGAGTGTTAACTGACAGTGTCCCTAGTTTCATTGCATTGCATTACTAGGATCACTGTGAAATAATTGAATCTTATATACAACAGATACATTTAGATTAAAATCTTGAGAAACTAATTTAAAAGTGTGTCTGAGATCATAAATTGAGATAGAACAGATAATAAGCTTAAGAAGATAATCCTTTGAAGGATCTTTCATCAAAGCACTTCTGGTGATTCTGAAGGAAAGGTGTTTTTTCTTACCTTGTTCAGTTTTGTTATTTATTCATTCATATGTCACTCTCTGGAATTGGGGCTACATCTTATTCTTTTTCTGACCAGAGTTCCTGACATAGCTGAGTGGACTTCCTTTGAAATTGGGTGTCCCAAGGAATGGTCATTAATGATTCAGGGGAGGAATCCCCAAATCATACCTATTTCAGGTCCGCCATTGTTCATCACCCTAACTTACAGTTGAATTACTGAAGGTGATTAATGGGATTTTGGGCACGATATTTTTAAAAAATCATTAATCAGCGCTTACTTATTTGAACTTTTACTTGTATACCAGGTCTTAGAAATTTAAAAGGAAAAATCTTGTTGCTTAGTAGACAAAAAAATTTTAAGTAGCCTGAAAAGAATGGTGATTATGTAGAACCAATTCTTCGTTAATAGGCTCCATTTATATGAAGTCAAAGTAAGTACCGTATGCAGATTCACACTGCTTAAGCCATATTTCAATTTGATGTTTAGCAAATCATTTTAATCTACTCTAGCCTTTAAATAAAGGAGAAATAGACTCATAAGTTTCAAAATAATGACTAAAACTCAGTAATAATGGCTGTGGTGTATTCCTGGGAGGAAAACCATGTAGCCTTTGGAAATCATATTGTAAAAAAATATATATAGTAGAAGAGTTTTGTTGAAGTGGGAAGATGTTCACGGTGAATTGTTAAATGTTTTCTAAAGGACTACAAAATAATAGTAGTCCTATCTACAAAAAATAAAAAGAATAATAACTATTTTATTATTAAATATGTATTAAGTATATTTACATATGAACTTTTTAAAAGACAGACTAGAAGGACACACATTGTTTTTTTTAACAGTGAAGTTTTCTCTAGTTTCTGAGAGGTTAGGATTTTGAGTGATATCTGTTCTTCTTGTGGATTTTTCCCCCTAGTTTTATAAGTTTTGCATTAAGCAAGTATTTTATAATTAAGGAAAATGTAACATGTGCTATTTAAATAAACACATAAGCAAAAGTAATACATATGATCCTTTTTCCCTCTAGTTCAGACTTTTTGTTAATTTAGATAGGACTTATTTTTAATACTTTTTATAACATTTAAATTGTTTGAACACTGAGACAGGAACCAAGCAATTTATTCTCCATATGATTTTAAATGGTTGATGCTTAGTGTATAGAAGGCTAAAGATGACGAACCAGCATGACATTGCTTTAGGTTAGTCATACTATTAAAAATCCAGTGCCTACAAGTTATATGCATGCGTTTCCAATAAAGACATACTTGCCACAACAGACTACTTTCTTAAACATTTTGCAATTCATTTTCACACTCTAGTTTATTCATTGCATGTTGTTTTTGGCCTGTGGTGGCTCTCAGGTCTTGAAGTGCCATCCTTTACCATTATGTTGTCCTCCAAAATTTTCACCTTATTCTGAACTGCCATTCAGAATATCCGCTTAGGTGGATCTTAAAAGCCTCCTCATAGCACTTTGCTCACACTAACTGTGTGGCATTGGCCACATTTTCGTTGTTATGAACCTACCTCCCCCAGGAAACATGACACTCATCTTGGCAGTAGGCATCCTAATGGCTACCATTTGTTGAATGCTTCCTATGTGCCAGAAACTGCACTACCACTTTATGTACATTACTTCCTGAACCTCATAATGTTACTAAAAATGGGCATTATTTTCTCTACTATATAGGTGAGAAAACTAAGGCTTTGGTTTTAACAAGCTAGAACTCACAACTCTGAAGGAAAGCCAAACCATAAACCAATAGCCAAATATGCTTTGTTTCGATGAGAGGATTCAGTGACCCAGCCAATGACCAAGTGCATCATCACAGCTCCTTCCAGCTCTGCAGTCCATGATGCTGCCCAGTCATTTTTCTAACTGTTGTATGGAGAAAATAGCTCCATCCCCCTTTACACACCATTCTCATAGTATGTTGGTGGGTAGGTCACTCTTATTGGCCCCAGATTTCAGAAAAGCATGATCAGGGTCTTAAGTCCCTATTTTCAGACATTTTTTCTGAGTTTCGAATATTGTCTCTTATTTATTGGTGCTAAAATCAGGAAGAGATATGACATTCGTTTATTTTCTGAGTGCCCCCCTGTTGCAGGCTGGTTAATAATGACAGCTTCTGTAACTACCATTTACTGACTGCAAATGAGTGCTTTACAAACGACCATCCTGTAAAGTAAATTTTGTTACTTTCCCATTTTACAGATTTTTATTTTTCCTTTTGGTTTCATTTAGGATATGATGTTTCAGCTTCTCCGAGGTCTGGACTTTCTTCACTCCCACCGAGTAGTCCATCGCGACCTAAAACCACAGAACATTCTAGTGACCAGCAGTGGACAAATAAAACTGGCTGACTTTGGTCTTGCCCGGATCTACAGTTTTCAGATGGCTCTTACCTCAGTGGTGAGTGAGAGAGTGCTATTCTTTCATTAAAGTTACTGTCCCTCTGTTGAATGACAAACTGCCCACTTCCTTGCCTCTCCCATGGTCAATGGGCAGAAAGTCTTTGCACTTTTTCTCGCAGCAGTTGGGTAGGAGGAAAGCATTCTGCTTACAACTACAGACATATCCAGGCTGGGCTTATTGTGGATGTGACCCATTGCAGAAATAGCTTATTACATCTTAGGCACCAGAAAGGAATCAGTTACAAGTTTCCAAATGCTCTTTGCCGTAACCACTATTTCAGAGCTGCGTATATAATGTGAGGGAGGAGACAGCATAAGGTCAGGGAAGAGAGAGCAGTAGAACTTCACCTGACCTGTCCACATCATCCTGGTTTGAGGAACAGCCAGAACTCCTTCTCAGGTGTGTGAACACAAACCCGTGCAGCTATTGTGCTAATTCTGAAGAAGAAATTAAATTTACGATGAACTCGGATTGGACAGGTAACACTGCCCTGCTGAATGAAGGCCACATCCAAGCTAGGATAGAAAAAGTAAACCCAAGGGCTCTGTTTTGGCAAAGAATGACAGTTATGATATCCGGTCTTATTCAGATGCAAAAGCACATTGTCTATTTACTTTGGTTAGCTTCTATTTCTCTTTACAGTTCATTGTTTCTGAGATGAATTTTGATGAAACTTTGCACTTAAAATATAAAGAGAGGAGACCCTCGGAAGTAGGTACTGATAACCCTTCTCTTTGAAAACCTAGTTTACCTGCAGTGAATTTACACATAGATACAAAAAGCCAAAGAATTAGTAGCACCACTATGCTACTGATTTGGGGCTGGAGGTTAGAGTGGAGAAATCCCTTTGATTCAATGAAGACTACAGAAATATTGTCTTCAAAGGCATTAAATTAAATCACGAGGAAAAGACCCCCACCCCTGTATGGTCCATCTTTAGCCTCAAAGGTGGTTCTTAGTTAGCATCAGTGTTACTCAGAAAAGATAGGGTTGTTGAGAAATGTATAGGGTCATCTTTGGTTGTCGCACTGACTTGGAGTGGGGGGATGGCTGTTGCTGGAATTTAGTGGTTCTGCCTCAAGGAGGCTAACAATCTCTGCAACAAAGAATTTTCCCCAAATTCCAGTAATGCCTCAGCGGAAAAACCCTAGGGGAGCTAGAAGTAGAAATTTGCGGAGAGGAACTAGAAATTATCTGAGATAGATAACTTGCCTTAGAAAACAATCCAGTTTACAGAAGCATCCTATTCCCCACCCACAAGAATATGGGTACTGACATTGGGACCTGGGGTTGGAAGACTCCTTACTGTCTTAACATTTTATACTTACCTAGGACTTTGGAATTTTTACAGAGGGCTCTTAAAGTATGTTGCCATTGTTTTAAGAGAAATCGCGCTTGTTTCCTCTTTTCCCAGCATACACCATGGCTTTCGAGAAGACAGACACAAATGATTAAAGGATAGGCCTTAGCTTTGGGCTGGGTGGGTCAAGTGAGCCCTTGTGTGCTTAACTTATCATGCCAGAAAGGGCTGAGTCTGTGTTTCCCCAGTGGGAAGGGTGAGGTAGGCTGCAGGCTTCCCTAGGAAGTTGTTGCACACGTTGTTTGAGACCCTGGGGAGAAGCTTGAATATGCTTTGTGATACAGAAACTCATCAGGGAAGCGGATGGAAGAAACTGGTCTCCTTGGGTACATTAATTAAGGAAAGGATGAGCAGTGACTGAAACATTTTGTTTTGATCCCCCCCCACCCCCAAATGGAGCACTAAGACCATAAATAAAAACAGGAAACCTAGTTGGCTTTTGTTTTGATATTTTTGCCTATTAAATTTGAGGAATGATAGCACAGCTTGTGCGTAACATCAATTAACATTCCATTCTTGCTGAAAGTTGATATGTTCAGACAGGAAAATGTAGACAAATTATTTCACAGACAGAGAGAAAGGGAGAGAGGCAGTCATAAATACAAGATTTTTTGGTGTCAAGTTTGTACTGCATGCATGTTCTGTATTTCTTTCCTGTGGTGGTATAAAATAAAAAATAGTAGCAGCTGGAAAAGACACTTGAACAAATTCAGACTTTATTTGGAATTAGTTGGGCAATGACAAAGGGTATGTTTCCTATGGAATACTGCATTTGTAATTTGCCCCACTGTTTTAGTAAATCTTGATTTCATATTTTTCTACTTCAAGGAAAAATCCATTTGGAGAATTGAGGCATTGATTTACATGTACATGGTAATATATAAAGACTTGGAATCACAGTTTTTCTGACTGAACTGGTGTTTATCCTTAGTATAAATGAAGAGAAAAATATTTCATTCTACTTCCTGGAAATGCACTTTTTTTAATGTGTTATGTCATATAGGAACCGGGATTCAGTTTAATTTGTGGAATGTTAAAGGAATTGTAATTCAACTGATATACAACCTTCGTGTGTCAGCCATGAGAAATTCCAGGATGTTACTTTCTTTAAAAGCCTGACTCACAAGTCCCTTTCTGATACCCCTGAAGAAACTAGTGCCTCCTTCTCAATGTTCCCAGAGTAACATCTTACTGATACCTGTCATATACTGCTTTCTATCTTGTTTGTAGTCCATTTGGGGGTTTATCTCCCTTATAATGCTGTAAGCTCCTTGAAGGTGGGTGAACACTGTGTCTTATTCTGTGTCCATCTCAGCCCTAATACACAGTGCCTTGCTTATTATGAAAGGTACTAAGGAAATATTGTTGACTGAATGAATTGGTCAGTGCTGACATGTATAATGAAATTAGAGGAGTTATTTTGTATCTTTAATGGTGGCATTTGATGTGTTACAATATTCCTACATAGCTACCTGGAAGTACTAAGTTAAAGGACTTGCTAGGACATAGAGTTTAAAACTTATGAGTCAGTTTTGCATCTCAGTCCTGATTTATTGGCAGGTATTCCTGTTCAAGGCAATGAAAGCTACACTCTTGAAGTTTGGGTCGCATGTTAGAATTGAAAAGAAGATGTAAACTTAGGTTGACAATCTGTGCATTATTGCATTTATGGAAAGCCTCTTTGCTGCTTCACAAGAGAATTGTATGACTTGAAGTGCCTGCCCTGAGCGGAAAGCCATAGAAATATAGTAGACATTATTGTAATTTGCCTACTGTTTGAAGACTTTTCTTTTAACCCAGAGTAATTTGCTGTTAGCAAGCATTAGAAGGGGTATCATATTAATTTCCAAATGAAAGAATGGGTGAAATATTAAATTGCTTTTCTATCCATGTATGTATGTTTACATAATGTTTGTGTTTATATGGTATTTACATGTGAACCAGTGACAGTAGCTTTTATTCTCAGCTTCTTTCTGAAAACCTCAAAAAGTTCTCACACAAAATCTAGCCTTAAAGGTAGCAGTCAACAGGATTTATTGGCATTTTAAGGTTATGACTTGATAGATCCTGGACTATTGCTCCATAATTCTAGGACCAGCATTCTCTATGCCAGTATTCAAGAAAAGGGGTCTTATGGCTTACTTTTTAAATGAACTATTCTAGACAAATGAGCTTTCCAGGCATCTTAGTATTTATAGTCTGATCTTTAATAAATGTGTATGCCTTGTAATGAAAAAGAGATCCTGTTTCACTCTTTTCATAAATGGGATATGCTCAGTATTACTTGGTCTTTTGATAGAAATTAATTTAGAACACTCTTTATTAATTTAAATTATAAGTCTAGACTGTAGCTATAATAACATAAGGTCAAATGACTTAGCTTGTCCCCATCTGACTAGGGAGAGTAAGTGCCCTTTAGACACCTATCTTTCTTGGCCTGCCTCTAGCATAGCACTCAGGTATCTGTCGCTAGGGGCCTTGGGTTTATTGCTGCTCAGCATACGCTTGTGCGTGCCCGTGTATCCTGTTTGTTTCCCTGTTTTTTTAAAGGCTGTAGAATTAAGCTGCGTGTGGCTGCAGGGTACGCCTGAGACCCAGACAAGCATGGGTCTCACGCTTTAGAGGAGCTGGCACTGGCCTGTGCTCCAGCCATGCCTCCCTTCAACGGGTATAGAGTCCAAGGTGCCAGAGGGACTGAAGGCTGAGTCCCTCACCCCAAGACCATGCTCGGAGTATCTAGACATTGGAACTCTAAACAAATAGCCCTGAGTATACTTCTAAGAAGTGCCTGAGATCCTCCTGGATCCTTCTTCCTGATCCTTCCTCCTAATAGCAATTTGTGCCACCTGTATGTTTATCCCTTCCCTAAGGGGCAGCTGTTTGCAGATGTATAGGCAGGGCTTGGAGTGTTCATAAGCAGACATGTGAAGCCCCTTCAGTGCAGGAAGGAGCCTGGGAATGGGAATAGAAATGAAACCCATTATACTTAGTACCTGGCATGGTTTTTGTTGTTATTGTTTTTTTAAACCAGGACAGTTTCTCTAAAACCATGAAAAATAAACTTCTGTGACCTTTATTGAAATACTACATTTCTTGGAAACCAAAGAGAATGGGTTACAGGGAGGTTCTGTCCACTGCACAGAAGTGATAAGAATCATGGCTCAAGTGGTTATATAAATTTAGCTGTAAGACGAGCTAAAATTATATTTAGAGTCATTCTAAAGTCAACATTTCTAAATACTTATGTTGAATATGGAGTATGGTGCAACTCATTTTGCCTATCAAGATAAGGGACATAGAGACCAATTGCTCAGCCAACAATTTTAACCATACCTGATTGTGTGCACTCGGGTTTGATGTGTCTCAGAAGCGGAACAAGGAAATGCTTAGGAAAGGAGCAGCCTTCTTTTCTTTATAATGCAAAATATTTTCCCCCAAAACCAAATGATACTGTGTGCAGGGTAAATCTATTGCCATTGAATTGTGGTATTTTGGGAACTCCTTATCAACCATCTCATTTTGAAAGTGGGGAAAATTGAGACAGGCACTTGGTGGCCAGGTTGAGTTTAACTTCACCAAATAGATTGTAAATAGCTTGGAGAATTCTACTGTTTATGTGTTGGCTTTCACCCACAATCCCCATTCCCCTTTTCTCCTCCCCACTGGAGGCTCCAGTACCCCAGAGGGTGTCAAACTCTTTTCTTTGGAACTCTCAGTTACAATGAAGATTATCCAGAGATTACGTAAATGTTCAACAGTCCACCTTAAAAAATATATTTTAAGTCTTGCTATAAAATTGTAATTAAAAACATCTCATACCATTGACAACAGTGGTGAACACTGAGGCATAAACTTGAGCCTCCTGATTATTTGCTTTTTTATATAAATTCCAGAATAAAACTTCTGCCACACTTGTGCACAACTGAACGTCTTGTAAATGTATCATCGTTTAGGAAAAATCAAGTGTTCTCCTGACTTGTTCCCTTAAAATTGTCCAAGTGCATAATCACAATGCCTCGTGCATTTTGCTGCACTCACTGCACCTGAGGCTACTCTCAGAGCCATCCAGTGCTGATGTCTTTAATTCAGGTGTGGTTGCCAATACCTGGGCAGTTAGAGCCAGTCACTCCCAAGGACAGTCATAATAAAGCCTTCCTGAAGATACCTTAAAATGATGTTGTTCCTTTTTGGAATTCAGTAACTTCACCTCTTGGAATGAAGTCCAAGATTGGCTTTCCTGAAACCAGTATCTGCTCTGCAGTGAACAGTGTTAAAGTGATTTGTTAGGGTATTTAGAAGGCCTTTAAAAAGTCGTTAGACAAGAGGTAGAAGCAGCATTTTTCCTTCAACTGTCTATGCCTACAACACCTATAGTTTGGAATAAAATTCCACTTTGTAGGAGAGTGGGAAAATTCTGTCTTTTTAGTGAGTTGATAAAATTCCCACTGAGTGAACTACATTTTCCACTTTTCCAAGGGCCTCTCTTCCACATCATTTTTCCTATTAAAAGACATATGTCCTGAAGACATCTTTCACTCTGTAGAAATCACCAAAAACAGCAAGTAAATAGTAAACATGGAAAGACTTATTAGACAAGCTGTGCAAAATACAAAATTCATCTGGAGATATTTTTGTTTGACATGGAACTGATAACATTACCAAAATTGCTATTTTTTAGGGTCATTAATTTATTTAATGCCACAAATATTACAAAAATCAGATGGCTTACATTTCCTTCTTATGCCTCTGGCAATAGATGGTTTCCTACTCTAACCCCAGTCTTGGTAGCATGCAGTAAACACTGAAGAAACCCTGTGGGTTCAGAAACTTTTTTTCCTTACCATCCATTTTAGAAACTTTTTGATAAGCCTAGAGGAGAAGCTGAATGAAATGGAGTTGTGGCATTCGTTCAGCAAATAATTACTGATCACCTCCCATGTGCACTGTGCTGTCAGTGAGAGACAACAGTGAATGGAAATGGACAAGGTCCTTACTCTCATAGAGCTTGCCATCAAGATGGGAAACAGATCTTAATTAATTAGTCATACAAAGAAATGTAAAATTAGAAACAGAGAGAAATGCAGTAAGGGAAAAATGGAAACAGTTCAGTGAGGCCAACCTGCCTAGGCTGGGGGTCAAGGAAACCTTCCCTGCCAACTCATGCAAGGATATATGGGATGTTCAAAGAGGTTACCTGCATCCTCTCGGAGCCCACCTGGCTGTACGCATCATGTAGTCTGTGCTTGTTTTCTATGTATAGTTTGGAATAGCTCATTGTATGGAACCCAGTTGGTACTACCAAGTGACCAGAAGCAAGGACCAGAGATTAGAGAACAATGTCATCTTTTACAGGAAAAAAATAAATTGTTTATGCTTGTTTCCTCTTCGTGCATGCTATATTTACTAAGGAGACCTGGCAGGGTTTGTACCTCGGCTTGGACAGCCGAGTTGCTCCCACAGAAGCCTCCAAATGCTGCCAGTGCATACTGAATAAATCAAACCAAGAGCATTACACAAGCATAATGGAAAAAACCCAAGCCCTGTCGCCTCAGCACCTCAGCAAAAGTGCAGGACACACCTCTGAAGCAGGAAAGGCTCCTGTAACTCCCTCCCTGCTCAACATCTCCTTGCCATGACACAACCAGTTCTGTTTTGTTAAAACTTCCAGTTGCCAGTACATATTTCATAGTTAACAATGGAGTGTTTGTGCTGGTTTCGTTTTCACTTTCACCAGGGAGGGAAGTGGAACACAATGGGGGCAGTGCACAGAGCTGGGAACAGGACACGTTTTCTTTAGGATTCCCAGGACTGGGTACGTGGAAAATGCCAGAGCCAAAACAAACATAAAAACCCATCCAGATCCCCAGTTGCGCATTCTCAGTAGTAATAAAACACATTTTGAATTACCATCTGATAGGTTCACTCTGCCTCTGCGGTGAAGGCAAATATTGATGACCACTGTGAGAATTTCTCCCATGTAGAAAGATAATGTATTCCATACTGTACGGAAGGCTGCCTTAGATGTGTGTGCTACATGTGGGGATTTAACTGCATCAGGTATATTTGTGAAGTTAATCAAATGACTGCTTTCCTTCTTTATAAAAGATAGTTATTCATTTGATTTACCAACTTCTAGCTCCATCATAAGTGGTCACTGTTGCAAATTAGTTCTGGGCTAAACAGTTTAACTGTAATACTGCTGCCTGGCGAAGTTAAGAGTACGGACAGGATATTCTTTGCTTCCTCCTTACATCTGCTTTATCAGCATGTCCTATCAAAGTATGCTATAGATAGGGTCTCATTGTCACCAGATTTCTTATATCTCCATCATATAGACCTATATGCTGCCATTCAAATCACAGAAGCCTGGGGTCATATTTGAAGTGTAAAAACCAAGCATTGTCTTAAGGTTGACAAGATCAAATGCTTTTAGTGAGGTTTCTCAGGAATCCAGAAGAAAAAATTGGTGCCTATTACATTTTGCATTCTTATGAGAATACTCCTTCTGTCCTTGGTTAGCAGCTAGTCTAACAAACCTAATGAAACAATTCCCTCTCTCCTAAATTTACTTAACTCAAGTTTTGTGTTATAGGTTTTCAAAGAAGTATGAGACATGGTCCTTGGAATTGAATATAAAAGGGTGTTTCTATAACTTGGAATTTTACATCCTCTTTAATTTTGTGGATGCATGTTGTTTTAGTTTCCTTAGCTGTTCAAGTAAATACCATGTGATGTGTCAGCTTAAATAATGGGAATTTATTAGCTCACGGGTTTTTTGTTTGTTTGTTTGTTTTTTTAAACTTTTTATTAATTAAAAAACTTAACAAAAGAACATTAATATATCATTCCATTCTACATATACAATCAGTAATTCTTAATATTATCATATAGTTGCATATTCATCATTTTTTAGAACATTTGCATCGATTTAGAGAAAGAAATAAAAAGACATCAGAAAAAGAAATAAAACAATAATAGAGAAAAA
>PVIY010023467.1:0-39314 GCA_004026745.1 Myrmecophaga tridactyla | reverse complement strand
GGAAGGAGGCTCATGGCAGGTGGGAGAAGGAGACCCTTTCTTGAAGCTGGGACCTTGAGCAACCTGTGGCATATTTCTGAAGACCCAGGGGAAGATTTGAGATGAAGGACCTGGCTTTTAAGGATATTGTGAGAAAGCAATGCGAATGCAGGGAACAGGCTCCCAGTGGAGTAGGTATTGGACAATTTCTTTTTGTTCTTAGGTTCCTTTTGTTTGTTGGTTTAGGGCAATGTTGATCTGGAATTATTTCCCAGAATATACTGAATTTCCTCAAAGGTGGTGTTTCCTTCCTTTCCCCTGCCTCCCCTCCTCCCTTCCTTGCTCCCTCCTTCCCTCCTTTCTTCCTTCCATCCCTCCCTCCCTTTCTTTCTTTCTTCCTCCTTCCTCCTCCCTCCCTCCCTCTCTTCAAGGCCTGACTCTGGGGTCCCACCAGGGGTATGCTGGAGCAGCTCAGACCTGCTTGCAAGAGCCAGTTGTTAAACTTGCAGGAACAAAGTGAATCATATTAAAACAAAAGGTAGCAATCACTCAAAACTTGTCACATTCTAATTATTTTACACTTTTCCTTTACCTATGCTCTTCAGGCTATTTCTGTCACATCTGTATGGTGGAAATACTGTGTCATGGCAGCTCCTGGGCATCTTTTCCCAGCTCTGCCTTCAGTGATATCACACCAGCAGCCTGAAATTGGCCATGGTGGGAGAATTTACACCAGGGGAGTCGGCAAACTCTACAAATCTGGATTTTTGGTTCTCTGGAGAGCTAGCTAGTCAACATTTATCAGCACATCTCTGGCTCCAACCCAAGACTCTGGCACCAGAATTTCATTTCTGGACTGGGCTGGATATTGTGCTTTTGACTAGCTTCTCTGGGAATGTTGCTGTGGCCAGCCAGGCAAAGACTGGAGAGTGGGATTGAAGAATGCAGACCAGTTCCTTCACCTGTGCAGAACTGGGAATCTGCCAACCTCAAAAGGCAGTCTGCTTATTACTGCTAAGTACTACCAGAAAACACTGCAGTGCAGGGATCTTCTTTATAGCAGCTCTGCTTGAATACCTCCAAAGATAGGGAGTTTGCTGCCTTTAAGAAAACCTTTTGACTATTGTTCTAGTTTGCTAGCTGACAGGATGCAATATACCAGAAACAGAATGGCTTTTAAAATGAGGAATTTAATAAGTTGCTAGTTTACAGTTCTAAGACTGAGAAAATGTCCCAATTAAAATAAGTCTATAGAAATGTCCAATCAGAGGTATCCATCCAGGGAAAGATACCTTGGTTCAAGAAGGCTGATGAATTTCAGGGTTTCTCTCTCAAGTGAGAAGGCACATGGCAAACACAATCAGGGCTTCTTCCTCAGCTGGAAAGGCACATGGCGAACACGTGTCATCTGCTAGCATCTTCTCCTGGCTTCCGGTTTCACGAAGCTCCCCGGGAGGCATTTTCCTTCTTCATTTCCCAAGGTCACTGGCTCGTGGACTCTGCTTCATGATGCTCCAGCATTCTTCGCTCTCTCCCAATCTCCTTCATTCTCCAAAATTCTTTTACAGGACTCCAGAAACTTATCAAGACCCACTCAAATGAGTGAAGACATGTCGTCACGTAATCCAGTTTAACAACCACTCTCCAGGGAGATGATCTGATTACAGTTTCAAACATACAGTATTGAAAAGGGATTATTCCACCTTTATGAAATGGGATTTGATTAAAACATGGCTTTTCTAGGGGACATACATCCTTTCAAACCAGTACAACTATGGACTGCTTTACTCTTCAGGTTCTTCATTATATTGAACAGTACACAGCCCCTTATAGGGTTTCCTAATTCTCCTCTTTCCATGGGACTGTAATGGCAGAGCTCACCTCTCCCCCAAAGAAGAGACTTTTGAGTACAAATCTAGCACTACATCCTCTCTTCCCCCTCAATACATTTTTTTCTTCTCCAAGCTACTCCTTCCCTACTGCTTCAAGCTCTCCTCATAAGACTGATAAGTCCCTATTAAACATCACCTGGTTTGCTCTGGCCAATCGTTTTCATTCGGGGAGATCTGTACAGAACTGAATCTGGCCTTTCATTTCCAGTCATGGGTCAATGACCTAATCTGAAGAGGACATAAAAGTGTTTTTCTTTTTTTTCCTTTTCTTTTCTTTTCTTTCTTTCTTTCTTTCTTTTTTTTTTTTTAACATTCTGCTAATTTAGGATGTCAAATATGAAGGTCCTTTCTTGTCTTGAATTTTTTAACACAGGCCCAGGGGTGTTTTCAGATTCCCCAACCATGTTTTTGTGACTTTTCAAAAGTATACATGAAGGATCTTCTGTACAAACTTGTTTATGATGCTTGTTTGCAGAACTGCTGTGTTATATGCAAATGAGTTGTGCTGAGAAGCAAAATTTTAATGCCTGAGCATGGATGGATTTGCCTTGGCACTGGCTGAGGTGTTGGACAGGGAGAACTGGCCTGTCGGAGTCCTCACGCTCTGAAGCTCCCTGCATTGAATGTTTTTGCTCTGGTTCATTCTCTTTATTTCAGATTTCCTCACCTGTTGAATACACCTCTTTTTCTCAACTCAGGTTCACCCAGCTCCCCAGAATGCATATTAAGAGAAGTCATGGACATTCAGACCAATGGTGTCATCTTAGCAGTATTTGAAGCATTGTTTTATGGGAGGAGATCTTTAAATAGGAATCTTTTTTGAGACATTCAGAATAGAATTTGATTAGCAAATTTTTGGATGCATATTTATTGTGCAAAGTAACGTTCCTCTGCATAATGTAATCTCTGCTTTTTTTTTTTCAGGCAACTAAGATTTAGCAAGAAACAAATAGACCAGCTAAATTTTTCTCAGTTGACAACCAATTCAGGGTGGAGTCTTAAACAAACAATTCCTTAATGAGGAATTTTTATCATCCTAGAGAGATATGTGTTATATATCTCATGCTTTAATTCCCCTAAACACATCTGATTTGTATTTCTGAGCTACACTTGACATACGTCTTGACAAAGGTAGAGTATTGATTTCATAGTTCTCCTCCAGTAAAAACACATCTCTTTCTTATCAGTCGCTATTTCACTTGGCATCCTCTTAGACATTAATTAATTCAAACATTATTTGAATTAATTTTCAGAAATTCAAATAAAACATTGATGAAGTGAAATCGATGCCTCTGTAATGTCCTAAAACCCTTCACACCCTTTGAGGGTGTGGGCCAGAATAATGTCCTTGGTTATGAAAAGAAACCTCTAAGCACACTAAGTCAGAAAAAAATCCTGAGCTCAATATTTCCTGTGTCTGGACCACTGTAATCATCAAAAACTTTGAACTTTGCTCATAGTAACTGTTGTCTCTCCAGAGCCGACCACTGCTGGCTGCCCTGGGAAGTGGAGCACTATCTATCTCTTTCCTGTCTTGTGTAAATCACCTTCCAGGACTGAGGAGGGACAGTGAGCTAGGCAATAAGTATCATAGGGATAGCGGGGAAACTTTTACTTGATCATGCTGTTGTGAGGAGGGCTAAGCCCTCTTGGGTCTTTGCCGGATTTTTTTCAATGACTCTTTTGGGGGTTCCTTGTAGGCTCCTGAGCAATCTCCCCATGGGGCCTCTTTTCTCCATTCCTGTGCTAAAATCATGCATTCCCACTATTGTTCTCAACAGCCAGAGCTCCCCATTCCCCCCGCCCCACCCCACAGACACATCCTCTTTTCAGGTCCTGTTTCCCCAGAGCCCCTGTCATTTATGTCCCATCCTTAGAATGGCCATATTAAGCTTATGCATCTCCAAACTCAAAGGAATGGAGAAATCTTCCCCTTTTAGGTCCAGGAGGAAGGAATATTTTTAATCTTAACTCATTCACTGAAAAGGCCTCAATTTACTAGGAAGTGGGTAGAGGGAACAGTCACCATGGAGAGAATAAATCAATATTTGCTGTTTGTTTGAACACGATGCTTCCTGTAAGAGCTGTACACACACTGGTCATTTTTTCCCCATTTTTCATCTTCCTCTGTTCGTCTTTTGTCTTTCACTTGAAAGTTAACAGATAAAACTGAGAAGCTTTTGTCCATTTAGTCAAAATATATTTGAGTAACTACTATGTGCTGGTACGATTCTAGGCACTGGGGATTTGCCACCCAACACCCCAGCCGGCAGTCCCCATCTTAGAGCTTTTGCAGTGATGTTCCTTAGAGCTGATCCTAGAAGGGAGGTGGTGGCCAACCATGAGGCTCTTTCCAGAATTTTCATCAGAACTTGTTCTTTCCCTTCCACCATGGGAGTAATCGGTGTTTGAGGATCAACTCCGGAGTGGCTGCTCTCAGGATGGTTTTATCACCCGACACTGTGGTTCAGGCTTTTCAGGCAGCTGGGCTTGGGTGTGAACCCGGCTTTGCTCCAAGAGTTGATTTCCTCATACTCAGAGTGTGATGGCAGTGCTTGCTTCATACAGTGGTTTGGGGTTTTCATAAGATGATGTAGGTTTTTAAATTATTACAAATGCATGGCTCATCCTGAGAAATGAATGTTGATGGGCGGATAAGAGGACAGACAGACTCCCACCTTGCCGATTCTGTCTGGGTTCCTGAGGCTGGAAATCTGACACACAGAAGGCCAACCTTCCAGGTCAAGCTGGGAATATGTCAAAGAACAGAGCCAAGAGCTTAGTGACAGTTTAGACACGGTGGTGTGTTCAGAGCCCATTTTATGTCAGAACCAAGTGCTGGTAAGTTTAGGAGGCAAAGTCAGCTGCAAGGTCAAGGGCCATGTTCAGGATAAGAGCCACCCCTGTGTGTGCTGGGCAGGGAGAGGCTGAGGCCCTGAGTCAGAGCCCCAGTGGGTGTTATGACCATGGGAGCAGCAAGGCTGGGTAAGCACCAGCAATTCCTGACACCCAGGAGGAGGGGGAGGAAGGTGGCTTCCTCATCTCAACCACAACCAGCACCTCTTTGATGACCTCCACTGGTAGGCTAAGGTGATCTGAACAGCAGACGTAAAGGATTCTCAGGTACATAGAGAAATACACCAGCACCAAGAAAGAGATGCATTGGATTCAGCAAATGGAAATGACACTCAAGTGAACAGGAGGTGGTTTTAGCTCATGCACAGCAAGATAATTAGAGAGATAGGGGAGGAAATTTCACCCGTTAAAGAAGCAACTGAAGAATCTAAAGCCCATGTGAAGACAAAAATACTCAAGAATAGTAAAATATTTTGAAAAAGAACAATGAGAGGGTATTTTCCTCCCAGATGTCAATATATATTATAAAGGAATATTGGTTAAAACAATGAGGAATTAGTATGGAGGTAGAAGAAGAGATCAGTGGCACACAAGTGAGGGCCACAGCTTTATCCATGTAGTAGGAGAATTAAGCATATGGTGAAAGCATATGGCCTTTCAAATATGTGGGGGATTTTGAGGTATCAAATGAAGTGTTTGTTATACTTAGATATCCCTTTGGGAAAAAATTAGATCCCTTTCTTATATCATTAACTTTTCTGGAATGCATTTGTGAGAAGGGCCTAAATATAAAAATCAAAACTATATTTGGCATGATATAAATTTAAGTATAACTGAGGTAAATAAAATAAATTACACCAAAGTTATTAAGAAAAAAGATTGAAGATTTTATTACATAAAAATAATTTTTAAAAATCTTCTCATGATTAATATATCATTAGAAAAGTTAAAAGACATTTTTAAAACTGGGAGGAAATGACTGCAATGCATATAACATATAAAGCCTAACACTGTTATATAGGAAGAAGTTCTTAAGTCATTTTTAAAAGGCTAAGAACACACGGACCCCAGAGTATAAGCAGGTTATTCACAATGGAGGAAATGTACCAGCCAATGTAAACTTTATAGTGTTCAGGGAAATCCAAAATAACACAATCATGAGATTATACTTTTTACCCATTACAATGCCTGATGATTTCAACATTAGCAGGTATAGGAAAAAAGATGTTCCACTTCAGGGGGAGCAAATCAGCATCAGCCCAGCTATTTGGAGACCAGTCTGGCATTATTTATTACAATTTAAAATGTGCATGCACTTTGACCCAGAAGTTCTACTTTTCTGTGTCCGTCCTAGAGAAAGGAGTGTGTGTGGGAGACTTGTTCGAAGATGTTCACTGCAGTGCTGTTTACAGAGCACACCCGGAAGCCAGTCATTAAGGGAAGGAATGAACATGGGGCAAACAGATGAGGGGATTCTTTGTTCTCATATTGTTGGAATCTTTTGCAATGTGTTCAGGTAGTGATCAAAAAAAATATTTTGCTAAATAAAAACAGATTACAGAATGAACTTATTTTTGTAAAAAAAAATTAGGTATGGATGTGCATACTGGAAAGAAAGCCTGGAAGGAAACACCTTTAAGTGTCTATCCCGGTGAAGTGAGATTGTAGGTATTTTAAACTGTTTTTTGGTTTTACTTCTCTGCATTTTCTAATTTTTCTACAAGGACACAGAATATCTGTGAAATAATTTTTTTTATTTTTTGTAAAAGGGCATCATCATCCAGGGGCTGCCTTAGCCACTTGGGTTGGTTTTCAGAGTACCCTCAGCATTGGGTAAGGTGGACAGCCAGGATCATAAGGAAAAAGGGGGCGAGGCCCCAGAGAAGGATGCCCCGGGATTCTGGGGTCATAGAGTCCCATGGGATTTCCAGACCCAGCCTCCCTGGTCGAGTCTCCCTTCGTCTTCTGAGGTAGCCGTGTCTCCCTCATTCCTTCGCTGTAAGCCCAGGGTCTGGGTGGAGACCTTGCACCTGTGCTTGGTACAGGTTTTCCCTTGGGTTCCACTGTGGCTGCTTGCTGGAATTTTCCACACAGCTCTGCAAACCCTTTTAAACCCAGCAAAACCAAAAGGGGTTGCTCGAGAGAGGGTCTTCTTGTAGTTGACAAGGACCCCAGCACACGCTGTGCAACGAGTGGGCACCAAGCACCGGGCCTGGCGTCAGGACCACCGTCCTCACCTGCTCCCTGCTGCTCCTGTCCGTTTGTCAGCTGGCCCACAGTTTTGGGGAGAGTCCCTCCTCTCTTGTGCTCTCACTTCACTTACCTCAAGGCGAGGCCACCACTCCTGCTGCCTCCCAAGGCCATTGGGTGGAGGCTTTGCAGTCTGGGTACAAAAGTCCCTATACAGTGACCCAGCAAAGAGAACTGGACAGGTGCATTCCAAGGCTCCTGGAACCACAGAGCGTGGTGGGAAGGAGACCGGCTCCTGGGAGGAGTGCACCATTTGCTGAAAGTCTGGCTGCAGGTTTACAAGCAGCACAGCCATCCAAAGAAAGCTCAGGATCCGAACACGGAGTTGGGTGGTGCTTTCTCACAGCTGGTCACAGTGCCGGAGGTGTAGGGATGCCCTGGGTCAGTGGCTATGACACAGAGGAGTCCCCGTGCCCCAACCCCATTCTTTTAGAGAGGAATCTTCATGGAGCTGCCACAGCTTGGCAGACAGTGTGACATTCAGCCACCCAGAGGCAGGGTTATTAATTAAAAAGGGAAGCTGAGACTTTCTGGAGGTCAGTGGCCACCATTAAAGCATTCATAGAAGGGGTTGCTCCTTTTTGGATCTTGAACTAAATTATGAGAAGTATTATGTCTTTGAAGAACAGAGCAAGCACCCTGAGCTCCCTGGGGCCATACGTGGACAGGCTCCTTAGAAACAATTCCTCCACCTCTCTTTTCAGTATCAGGGAGATTTGCTGAAAAGCAGAGCCATGTGGTAAATGTCTGCTCAGGATCGATGCTGGCACCCCTTTGAAACGGGTTCCCCGGCATCTCTCCATACTGTCACCAATGCCGAGCTTCAGCGAAAATCCAGGAAGCCTCGGCAGCCAGGAAGAGGAAGCCTTTCGAAAGAAAAAGAGAGAAAAAATTTTTTTTCTCATTCTTTGGAGAAAAATTAGGGGAAAAGCGCTGTGTCTAAATTAAAGGTTCTGGTAAACATGACTGTGCCGAGGCTTGCTGATACCCACCCAGCCGCTGACAGCCCAGAACGCAGCCCTAAAGCGGCTGCACAGTCAGCAGATGGTCCTGTGGAGACCGGAGGTGGAGGGGGCACGTCCTGCAGGGTGGGCCTGGGCCACGTCCACAGGCCGTTGCCAAAAGGGAGAGCCAAAAATTCCAAACCAAATTTTAAGGTCCTGATTCTAGGGCTAATTTTGCCAACAACAACCAAAGGTCCTGCAAAGCGAGGCCCGGGCAGGAAGGGGCTGTAGGACACGAAGACGGCGGCATGCTCAAGGTGGGCTCAGGCAACAAGCCGTAAACAGCCACGCCAGGCCTGGGACATTTGGAAAATCCTTAGTGAAAGTCACTCCCAGCCTCCAGAGGCCACGCAGCCCCACAGCCTCTGTGCGTTTAGTCCCTGGGCTGTGCCCCATGCTCTTCACTCCTTCTCTACTTTGCTTAGCAACCTCTTCACCTATTTGGTCTACAGTATTCTGTCTTCCTCTGCACATAAGCAGTTGTGATGCTCTGAAGCTCTGTGTATCCCAGGGAAGATCATGGGTTTTTTTTTTTAATGTTTCTTATTGTGAAATGTAACATATATACAAAAAAGCAATACTTTTCATAGTACATTTTAACAAGTAGTTAGAGAACAGATTTCAAAGTATGGTACGGATTACAGTTCTACAATTTCAGGTTTTTCCTTCTAGCTGCTCCAAGACACTGGAGACTGGAAGAAATATCAATAATATGTTTCAGTAGCCATACTCGTTTGTTGAATCCTATCTTCTCTGTTATAACTCCTTCTCCTCCTTTGATCCTTCTCCCAATCTTTAGGGGTATTTGGGCTATGTCCATCCCAACTTTTCCATGTTGGAAAAGGGTGTTGGTAATATAGTACAGGGGGATGGAATTAGTTGATGTTCTTGGAGAGGCTGGCTCCTCTGGGTTTCAGGACTTACCTGGCCTAGGAACCATCTGGAGGTTGTAGGTTTCTGGAAAGTAAACTTAGCATGTGAAACTTTCATAGAATCTCAAATAAAGTCTGGAGTGTTCTTTAGGGTTGACAGGCATGATGCTGGCAAACCATGGTAGTTAGCAATATCTAGCTGAGGCTTCCATAAAAGCAGCCTCCAGAATAGCCTCTGGACTATTTAAACTCTCTTAGTTACTGACACTTTATTTTGTTACATTTCTTTCCCCTTTCTGGGGAAACATTGTTGTTCCCATGGTGCCAGGGCCAGGGTCATCCCTGGGAGTCATGTCCCATGTTCTTTCAATCCATTCCTGCAGGTGGGACCTTTTGATTAGGTTATTTCAGTTGAGGCATGTCCCAGAAGGGACTTAATCCTCTAACTAGAATCCTTTGTAGGTGATGAAATTCAGAGAAGCACACACAGAAGCTGAGAAAGAAAGAACAGAAGCTCAGAGAAAAAAGCAAAGAAGCTGAGAGAGGACACACAGAAAACAGAGAGGAAGCCACTGAAGCCAGAAGCTGGAAGCAACAAAACCCAAGAGAGAAAGGGGAGACCAGCAGACATCACCATGTACCTGGCCATATGACAGAGAAGCTGAGGATTGCTGGTAGCTGGTTTTCTAGGAGAACCCATCGTCCTATTGACACCTTGATTCAGACATTTTCACAGCCCCGGAACTCTAAGCTTATAAGCTAATAAATCCCCATTGTAAAAGCCAACCCACTTCTAAGATATTGCATTTTGGCAGCTTTAGCAAACTAAAACAACAATAGAGAGCTAGACAAGTACCTTCATCCTATTAATCTTTTAAAAAATGATCTCCCGTGTGACCCAAAACACAAATAGTTCAAGGGAGTAGGGGGCAGGAAGATGGACTAAGTGCTTGTTTGGGGTCCAGACAAGTGCCTCAGCCTCACCAGGCCTCTATCTGGTATGAGAATTACAGTATCCTTCTCAGAGGATGGGCAGGAAGATGGAATCTCACAGATTGTGCTATCATTAAAATGATTATTTTTTATGTTTCTTCTTTAGTTTGGAAGATATGCAGCCCTTGCACAAATTTCACGGACAGTATGGATGGAATCACATCTCCCACGAAGATTTGCTCGAGTCCTAGGCCCTGGTCCTGTGGCTGTGAACCTGTTTGTAAATAGGACCTTTGAGGACATTGTTGGCTTGGGTGAGTCAAGGTGACCCCTACTCAGGTGTGGCAGGAGTTGGTCTAAGTGGAGGAAACTTGGACTCCGTTGGAGGAGACAGATGGGAGATGGACAGCCAGCGACAGGGCAGAGCCTGAATTAGGGTCTCTGGCCAGCCAGCACCTGGGCACTGTGGGCTTTGGAGAAGGAGCATGGCCTTGCCGCCACCTTGACTTTGGACTTCTACCCTCCAGGACTGTGGACCAATAAATTCCTCTCATTTAAGCCAGTCTGTGATGTTTGCAACAGTAGCCCTGGCAGGTGAATACACTGACCTTCATTCGATTCATTCAAAAGCTCTTAGGATTACAGAAGTAATAGACATCCCTTACGGACGAGATAGTTGGTGGCTGATTCTCAGAACATTTCGGTCTGTTTATTTTATGTTTGACCAGGGCAGTGCTTAGGAACAGAGAAGGCCATGAGAGGAAGGGACATGGAAAAGAGAAGAGGATGGTAGAGGACAGCTCCAAGGACATTTCCCCAGAAACCAAGGCTGGGTGTGGAGGACCAGGGAGGCAACCAGTGGGCAAGAAGGGGCACTTAGGTCAACAACCCAGGTCAACAGTGACCAGAAACTGTTGCCCAACAATGACTCAGGTAACCCCCTGCTTGTCTGAACCAGGCACTGAACTGGACACCAAGGGGTCCAGGGTTGGACAAGGCCAACTCCCCACTTGTCTCCTGAGTGGGCCTCAGGTTGGATTTGAACAAAGTGGAAGGAATGGATGGTGATGCCAGGAGCACAGGTTGGGGAACAGGGAGGGTGGCAGGTGGGGGAAACAATGCATCAGGAGTATCCTAGCCAGCAGGTACCACTGTGGCCCACTGGAACCCAGCCCTGGGAGGACCTCCAATAGCTGGGGTACCCACACATGTCAGCCTCATCCCACCTGAGGGTGAGGAGCCGAGGAACCCTACACCTCCTCCCAGATCCAAGGGCTGAGGGGTGCTGCTGGTCGGAGTTTGTTTCCAGCCTGCTGCATGTGCACACACATGTGTGTGTGCTTGTGTACAGACACAAATGGCAGGACAGCTTTTGGCCATTCCAGAAGAAAGATGTCAGTCACAGAAAGGCAAACATTGGCCATTGGAAGCTAGCAGGAGCAAACTGAATGGTCCAGAGAATGAGGGCAGTACATGCATGGTTTCTGCCTCACCCAGGCTACTTTCTAAAGGTAACAGGGATAGGTGAATCATTTCACACGTAAGTATTGACATACAATTGTCAATGCCACAGAAGAGATCTATTGAAGGTGATGAAGAGACTGATGGTCAAAGGGGACCGAGGAAAGCTTTCCTAGAGAAGCAATGGTCAAAGGGGTACCTGGAGGATGAGGAGAAGTTGGCCCAGGAGAATGAAACATTCTGGGTGAAGGTAGCAGCTTGTGCAAATGCTTGGAGAAAAGATGGAGATGTTTCCACTCTTCCTGAAGTTTTAGAGAGCAGGAAGTGGCCCCATCATGTTTGAAGATGGCTCGAGACCCTGAGTGGATCCTGGAGGCAGGAGGGGAAGTGGGAAGCTCTGGTAGGAGCTATTGCCATGGGCAAGTTCAGGCATTTTTAGGAGTAAGAACAGACAGAGCTTTGCTCTTGATTTGTGTGGGACCTGACAGTGAGGGAGGGGTCAGGGTGGCCTGAGCGACTGGTAGAAGGTGCCATTTCAAGGAGATTCCATTCAAGTCAGAATTGCTTTTGCTCCACTATCTTCTCCTCCCTGGTCTTGAGCCCTTCTGCATGTGGACCATCCTCAAAGCCTGCCCCAGCTTCTCCCTGGCCCTCCAAGTGTGGCCCCGTTGTGGGGGCTGGTTGTGTTTTCCTTAAGGCACTGCCTCAGTTGCATTGGACCTCTGGATTTTCATCCTGGCTGGGCCACTCATTTATTCTGTCACCTAATCAATTCCCTAAAACATGAAAGGTTCATGTTTGAAAGCAGTCAATGACACGTTATTTCAGCCAGGTGGAAACTGAGAGGGGACCATAGGAAATGCACACACCCCAGAGAAAGGACCTGGACAAGACGAGTGAGGTAGAGGAGGTAAGTGCTGCAAGAGGCAGCAGGTGTTCCTTGTCCTGGAGGTGAAACTGTCAAGAACAATCTGAAATGCGGGCAAGAGTGTGTGACATTTAGCTTGAGTGGATCATACTGGACCATGCGGTTGATATTTAGCTCATTTTAATTGTTATTTATTGCAAACAGTGTTTTTTACTTTCTCAGCTGCTAAAACAAATACCATATAATGGTTTGGCTTAAACAATAGGGAATTATTGGCTCAAGGTTTTGAATGAAGGAGAGGTACAAAATCAAGGTTCCAGGAAGGCAATACTTTTTCCCGAAGCTGGGCGTTATGGGGCTGGCTGCCAGCGATCCTTGGTTCCTTGGCTTTTCTGCCATGTAGCGATGCACATGGTGACATACTCTACTTTTTTTTCTTTGTTCCACTGCCTTACAGCCTCTGGCTCTTTCTATGTTTGAATTTCATTCCATTTACAAAGGAGAATGTAATCTGGTAATTCAGATTAAAGACCAATCCTATTCAGTTGGGCCACACTTTAAAAATATCTTCTAAAAGTCTTTCTAAAGGTTTATATGGTTTCAAAGCCATAGGAATGGATTCAAGTTAAGAACATCCCCCCGCCCCCGGGGTGTATAATTCCACATACCACACAGTGTTCAATAAATGTATTTTCTAGTGCATGCCTTTCAGAGGTCTCTACCTAGATTATTTAGTAAGTATCTAGCAATTCTGCTGAGTCATGGGGTAAGTGCAATTCTCAACTTTATTAAATACTGCCAGTATACTCCATTCTCACCAGTAGTGTGTGAGATGTATGAGATTTCAGAACTCCCCACCACATCTGCAACACTTAATAATTGTTAGACTTAAGTTTTCACCCAATGATTAGGAGTGAAATTGTAATTTGATGTTTAATTTGCATATCTCTGATATCTATAATTCGTATGAAGCACCTCATCTTTTCTTTTGTTTCTTGGTCACTCAGATTTTCCCTTCTGCCAGCCCATTTATTTCCTTTGTCCCTGTTTCTGCTGAGCAGTTAGAATTTTCAGTACCAACCATTTGCCATCATTTATGTGAATTAGAAATATTTTTTCATCAAGTTTTGTTTATAAAATCTGTGTTGTACACACATTCTAAAATTTTAATGTAGTTGAGTTCATGTAGGTTTTGAGAGACATGCCCGTCTCTAAAACCTCAAAATTTATTTTATTGTCTCTACTGCTTTTAATTTTTTTATAGGAATCTTTGCATCTTATCGTCATAATGATATTCTCCTACAGTTTACCTAAATCATTTGAGATTTTTTTATAGTTGAATCTCTAATTAGTTGAAATTTTCCTTTGCATATGGTGTGAAGAAGTGATCTAATTTTAATTTTATATAGTGAGTCAATCACCCCAATACTGGCTACCAGATAGTCCCTCATTTCCGCTGGATATATAATGCCATTTCAATCAAATACCAAATTCCCATATACTCTGAATTCATTAAATCTAAGATGCCATTAAATTTAAAATCACTTATGGCAGGTAAAGTGGCTTTGACCCACCGTTCCAGCTCTCTGAGTAAGCTGCTGAGCTGGTGATGAATTTTGTTAATTTGTAAATCAGGAGCCCTGAGACCTATTTCTTAGGGTTATTTTAAGTATTTGAAATGATGTCTACTCAATAAAGACTGGTAATTACAAGGAAAATAATTTATGGGTGGTAATACACATCAGGGAATTAACATTTCTTGGGGATAATTTCTGTTACTAAAGTTACTGTCCTAAGTTTTAAAATATCATATTAGCTCATTAATCATGCAGCTAAGAGTTCTCAGTAGACAGCACAACTGTGTTCCCATTTTTTATTGTTTTGATTGTTTGTCTGTCCTTCCTTTCTTCCTCCCTCTTTCATTTGTTTATTTTTATTGGAGGAGGAGGACCTGGATTTCGTTTCTGAATAGTTTACCATTTTGATATAGTTACTTTTTAATGCAAACTATCACAAATCCTTTGAGGGATAGGTGTGGGTACAAAGAATAAGTGGGAGAATTGAAATATTTTAGATGGGTCATGTGTCAGGGCTCATGGCCTACAGAATCAGAGATTAAGCCAAAGTACCATGCTTTAAAAATGAATGCTTTTCCTTTTTAAGAGCCATAATTGAATTGCATTTGCTTTATAAATATTTGATTTGTACTCGATTAGGGGAATGCCTTGATTCCTTTATTTATTTTTTTAATTGAGGGCAAAAGAGGGGTAAGAGTTTTGGTTTGATAAAGAAAATGTTGCTTTGTGGTCTGTCTAGGTGCTGGGAGGATGCATTGAAACAAGGAACAATAAAGAGGTATAAGGATTGGAAGCACATCAAACAAAGGGATGCCTGCCTCAACTGGGCTCAGTAAGAGGACGGCCAGCTGTCCCAGGCCAGGCCGCTGGTTGCAGCCAAGCCTACCACATAAATGCATGTGATTGAGCCCTGCTGTGCTCCATGATGACTCCCGTTTTCACCCACGTGGCCTTTTTACTCAAATAAACACCTGCTTTAGAGGAGAAATGAGGTTTGTTATTAGAAGAAACTGGATGGAAACAGGACTTTGGTTTTTGCCCAAACCATCTTGAGGAAAGAATTAGGCACCATCTGTGTTGTCTTCTGAGTCACTCAGATGCTCACCTTCCCATGAGGGGAGCTGGAAACCAGTTAGGACAGGTCTGCTATTGGTTTTGCGACAGGCTTTATCCCTCCATCAATTTACCCACCCACATTTATTTGGGAAAATGGAGTGGGATGAATTTCCTCCCTACAATTCCAGGAAGCTTCTCAGGACAGGGGAGCAATATGGGATGGTGGAGGCAAGGTGGCATGGCAGTTAGCAGTTGTTCGGGGTGGTTTTGCCAACACACAGCTTTGGGTGGAATTCCAGACTTGCTAGGTCCTTGCAAGGACCGCAACTGGGGTCCTTGCAAGGACCCCCCAAGTTCTCAGAGCTTTCTTGGTCCTTCGAGTGGGAACAGCCATACTATCCTGCTTCCAGGATGAGTTCTGAGGAATTAACCAGATGATCTTGCAAGGAGAAAGTAAGGAAATGCACAAAGAGTGCTGGACCTGGTTGATTAAAATAATAATGAAAGTAAGAATAATGATAACCAGGAGCTTATTGTTTCCTGTTTTTGAAATGCGTGGACAAGAATTTTAAGTACACCTTTATGCCCATTCTTTTATGGTAGCCCATGGATGGCCCCCACGGGTGTTATCTTACCCCACTGAAGGTTGTGTGGAAGCTGCTTTTCACCAAGGTCCCGCACAGGCCCGGCTTTGGAATGCTGTCATCTTTCACCTGGTGTCCTGAGCTATATCTTTCTGAGTTGGTGACCCTGTCGGTCTTTGGCTCCCCTTTGGTTTGAGCTGGTCAAGCTTCATGGGGACCTCTGGGAGGCTCTCAGAGGGAGGTGGTACTAAACCCCAAGCTCAGAAACATTGCCTTCTGCTCCTGGGTCGGCAGGTAAGACCCCTGGAGTTTAACCAGGTGACTGTATACCACCATATAGCCCTGAGCTGATCAGCGATTTTAGTCATTTTGAATTTTCTCCAATTTATTGGTTTCAAATCCAACTCAAATCCCCTTTCTGATGCCTTTCACTCATAATGCTTTCTCACATATATAACTTTTTAGCTACTTTTCGACTTAGCACACCTTTAGCAACGTTGTGTGAGATACTTTGTAAGTGGTACATATTTGTGATAAATTGGCTCAAAAGTGATATTTCACTGTTCTTGTAGTAGAATTTGAGGCAGCTCTGACTGTATCCCCTCACCATTAAAATGCTGGGTGTGCCCTGGTCTTCTAACTACCTGCCTGGGAATTTTGCTGCCTGTTAGCTTTCTCTGGCCATCTAACGTGGTTTTGCTGAATTAACAGGCCCAGGAGTAGCCCTCACCGTGGCTGGGGGCAGTAAATGTCTCCTTCATGGGAAAACTGAGGCACATGCTCTATGCTGCCTCCCTAGAGTCCCCCACTGGGATGGCACTCCAGTTTCCCACAGCGATGTCTTGCTTCATAAAACATCCTTTGTTTGTTGCCTTCCCTTCTTTGAATCAATTTCCCACTCTCCTACCAGTATTTTCTGGGCTTACCTTCTGTTCTGGTTTCCTAGCTACCAGAACGTGATATACCAGAAATGGAATGGCTTTTTTTTTTTACATGGGCGGGCACCAGAAATCGAACCTGGGTCTCCGGCATGGCAGGAGAGAATTCTGCCACTGAGCCATGGTTGCACCGCCCTGAAACGACTTTTTTTTTGCATGGGCAGGTGCCAGGAATCGAACCTGCGTCTCTGGCACGACAGGCAAGAACCCTGCCTGCTGAGCCACCATGGCCTGCTCCTTGGAATGACTTTTACATGGGGAAATTTATTAAGTTGCGAATTTACAGTTCTATGTAAATGAACTATGTAGTGAAAACGTCCCAATTAAAGCAAGTCTATAAAAAATGTCCAAATTAAGGCACCAACAAGAGGTTACTTTTACTCAAGAAAGGCCAATGAAGTTCAGGGTTTCTCTCTCAATTCGAAAGGCACATGGCAACATTTGTTGGCTTTCTATCTAGGTTTCTTGTTTCATGAAGCTCCCCCGGGGATGTTTTCCTTTTTCATCTCCAAAGGTCTCTGGCTGCATGGGCTCTTGTGGTTCTCGTGCTCTGTCGTGGATCTCTTGTGTTGCTCTTTCTGCAAAATGCTTCCTCTCCAAAAAGCTAATGATGACCCGCCTGGAATGGGTGGAGTCACATCTCCCTCTACTCAAGGTTAATATCCACAATTGGGTGAGTCACATCTCTGTGGAGATAATCTAATTGAGTTTCCAACCTAGAGTACTGAGTAGTCACATGATGAGATCACGATTAAAACATAGCTTTTCCAGGGCACATAATCCTTTCAAACCAGCACACCTTCCAAGTAGACTTGCACTTGTAGCCTTAATTTAGAGTTGGTTTCTCTAAATTAATGAAAATAACTTTGGAGTTTTTCCCAAAGATCCTTCTCCAATAACTCAAAGTCACGTTGCTTTGTCATGTCATGTTTTATGTTTTACTATACCTTAAAAAACCTGCCACAAGAATAGCAACTTAATGCATGTGATCTGATTTAATTGTTTTGCATGAACAATATGACATTCAAATACTTGCTTCCAAACCTAGGTGATATGCAACTGGAAGTGAAGAAAACCATCTGATGTTGCATCTTAATTCTGAGAGTATCTGACAAATGTTAGATACATTAGGTGTTCACTAAATATTTACTAGTTGATTTCCATTAAGTAAAGCAACTTGTTCTACTCAAAGTCACTGAGAGCATATAATCTAGGTATGGCAAGTAGGCGAACCATACCCTGCAATCCGCAATGCCTTAGTCTTTGACTGTCAGGAAGAAGGTATTATGGGTACTGCCCCTTTTGTGACTGCCCTTTACACTCCTGTTACATTTCTCATCAAATGGAAGCTTTACTTATCTAATAGACAGAAAGGCCCAAATCTTAGGGAGGAATTATGAACTCCTAAGGGAAATTAGTAAATTTTGACTGGAGTTAGTTCATGGCTCAAAACTATGCGTTTCTTCCTTTTCTGGGATTATCAAGCACCTACTATGGTCAGACCCTGGGTTTGCAGTGCCTCTCTCAGGGTTCTAATCCAGGAGACTACAGTGAGGGAAGCTCATTGGAGAAACAAGGCCTGTATGGGATGCAATTTCATCCCAAGTCCTTTAATGCTTCACTGTAGGGTTCCATGAACAATCCTCTGTTTGTCACAACCTGAGGTCTGGATATTACAAACAGAAGTGTATTATGTGGGAATTTTAAGGAGAACGAATTGGCTAGAGAACTTGCAGGAAGGAAGATATTAGCTTCAATAACAGGGATTACTGGACTTGATAGATTTTCCAATAAATTGGTTTAATTTCAATCGTACTCTCTCTATGACTAACTCTTGGTGGTGGATGAATTTTGTGTGTGGGTTTTCTCCCTATAATTGATGGACTGTCATGGGAGAGTTATATAACCTGGCATTCATGCTATTCCTGGCCAAATGAAGCTCTTCCCGCACATCCCATGCTTTATCTTTGAACAATGACTCTGTAATCACAAGGCTGATAATGTCATTTGCTGTGGGCAGCAAATCTAGGGAAACCATATGGTTTCCTGGATGAGTGAGAAACACTTTCTACCATCCCTGGGGTGTCCTGGAAATAGCCTAGCCCCTTACTTCCCCTCCACTTCCATGGGCCTTCTCCTGACAGTAGCAGAACTGTGCTGGAAACTTAACTTTTAAAAAATATTTTTATTGAGATATCTTCACACACATACAGTCCATCCAAAGTATGCAATCAGTGGCTCATAATACAATCACATAGTTGTATATTCATCGCCATGATCATTTTTAGAACATTTACATTATTCCAGAAAAAGAAATAAAAAGAAAAAACTCATACATCCCATACCCCTTACCCTTCACTTTCACTGACCTAACCCTTTGCTTTCATTGACCACTAGTATTTCAATCTATCCATTTCTTCCCCCTTGTCATCCCCTATTATTTTTTTATTTTTACCCTTATTTTTTTACTCTATTTGTCCAAACTCTGGAAGAAAGGAGCATCAGACACAAGGTTTTCATAATCACATGGTCAGACTGTAGAAGCTATATAGTTATAAAATTGTCTTCAAGAATCAAGGCTACTGGAATACAGTTCAACAATTTCAGGTACTTCCCTCTAGCCACTCTAATACTCCATAAACTAAAAAGGGATTTCAGCATAATATATAAGAATAACCTCCAGGGGTGTATTTTTGCATGAAAGTAAACATTGGCTGTGGCAGATGAGGGCGATTTTCTTGTTGTGGTTTGTCCTTTTCTTTATTTATCTGTGTGCCGAAGTTGCCATGACTAGGTTTAATTTTTCTAGAACTATGCCTTTGGTGAGTTTACCTGAATCTTCCTCTGTTTCCTGAGAGATACTCAGTACGGAGATTACAAGCTTGCAAAAAAGGTTTATCACTAAAAAAATGAAAAACGGTTCACCAATTCTTCCATTTAACTTACCAATAGATCATTGAACAAGTATAACCACCTGGATTCCCATACCCCTTTCACGTGACTGTGTGCCTTGGTAAAAATCTGTGCTTACCTGCATTGCCAGATAAACACCATGGATGGATTTGACATGTCAATCAATTGCTCATAAAGTTCTATACCCCTAATTTATTTAGTCACTATGGACTCAAAAATGCATATCAATTGAAAAAATATTGCTAAAAATGGCATTATAAGGATAATTTATGGAATTCAAATATGGTCTGTCGATTAGATAATAGCATTGTATCGTGTAAAGTTTTCCTGTTTTGATCATTGTGTTGTGATGATGTTAGAAATTGTTCTTGTTCTGAGCAACTACACACTACAGGTATTGACAGTAAGTCAGGGGACAATGTCTCCTACTTATTCTCAAATAGTTCAGAAAAAAAATCCATACAAATATAAATATAGAGAGAGAATGATAAAGCAAACAGCGCAATGTTCCAACCCAGCTCTTGAAGGGCTCAGGTCACTGTAGCCCCCAAAATAAAGAACATATCTGGCACAGAGTTAAACGTGAGTTTTATTAGGACTTACGAACAAGAGAAGATCTTTCCCAGTGGCAGCTGTCCAGAAAATATGAAGGCAGCAGTCTGCAAAGGTGGGGATACAAGGGGCATCTTATAAGGGTTTAGGACAAAGACATTCCATAGGGTATGAGAACAGAGTTTCATCGGGGTCTCATGACACAAGGGTTGGGCGATTTGTTATCAACGGTGATCAGGGGAGAGGAGGTGCAATGCTTTATGAGATAAGTGGTTTACGATACCATCTGTACATTCCTTCCTCCTTGAAGAGGTCTGTTGGTCTGTAACTTCTGTCCTGGTCATATAAGAGTTACACGCAGTAACTTACTCTCAATGTGAATGGGGAACCTGGGCCCTGGTCTCCACAACTAATATGTAATTAATTGGTGCCTGTGGGAAAAGGGTGAAGAGGCATTCCTTATGTTGTTATTAAAACATTTCTTTAAGTTTGAAATTATATCAAAGTAAAAAGTTACTCCTTCCTCCTAAAAAAATAGGTGTATTGTAGAGAAGGCAAATATAAGATGTACATATAACGAGGACGACTTGCTCCAATGAAGTGGAGAGCAAATCTGTTCTTTCCATTTATTTCCAGCCACTACATATTACTGTCCCTATTTGCCGTAGTGCCTTAAAGCAGGGAGGCTAGCATCTCTTTCTCTCTCTCATTCCTTCCTTCATTCTTCCTTCTCTCTCTCTCTCTTTCTTTCTTTTTTTTTTACATTTTTGGGATAAAAAGATATTCTTTATGGTTTGATGTTGAGAAAGTAAAATGTTAAAGGTAGTCAGGTTTGAAAAGACTTAGCTTTTTTAAAAGTGAGAAATTTTGTTTTTTAACAGCTAAGGGTATGCTTACAAATACAAGAAGTTATTTTAACAACTATAGACTTTTTGCTTTTTACACTGACTACATAAAGAAAACTTTGTACTAAAGATGGAATAATAATTTAAGAAAACATTGTAACTTTAACAGAAAACTAAGTTTTAGCTTTTCATTAGTATATTAAAAAACCATCAAATTTTTCTTAACCTTGACCATAATTTCTTTCCATGAAAATTCTACAAACTTCCATATCCATTCAGGTTTTGTACTACGTTTTCCTTATTTTGTAGCACTCCTGTTCATAAAAAATCACATTCAGCATCTCTTTATTGAGCCTCCACAAGGTTTAATTACAGGTCTTACAGACGAAAGAGGGAAAGTCAACCTTCACTCCAAGGGAAGCATTGCCTCGGCTCAGCCGACCACCGCAGTTCCTGCTATCTGCCACACAGTGTCGCTGTTGGAGGCAGCTTTCACCCAGGGCCCCCCCAACTCTGACTGGCTCAAGCCCCTGAGCCAGCTTCACGAAGTTGAGATAGTTCTGGCCTTGATGGTTGGGTGGGACTCAGCTAGGAGCAGAGGAATGGGGAAGAGATGCGGAAGGAAGTACCTGCTGTGAAAGGGGTGGTGGGTGTAGAATGAATGCAGAATATTCTAGCCACTTTAGCCTGAGTGGAGAGTTCTTATGAGGAAACAAGGATCTGATTAGTTGGGGTCTTTGATAGTTTGGGTTCGTGGGTCCATGTGTCTGTTTTGTGATGGGAACCCACACTAGGTGTACAATAAATATGTATTGCATTAATTATTTCAGTGCAGTTATTTATTTTGACATATTGCAAAAAATGGCTCCAATTCTCTACCTCCCTTTGTCCATGGCCTTTGTGAAATGACTTTGCAGCTCTATTCATCCCCTCACTCCTTGTATCTGAGCTGCCCAGTGACTTGCTTTGGCCAATAGAATGAGCCAGAAGCAGCACTGTGCTGGTTCTGGGACTAGGTCCTGAGGTTCTGTGCATGCTTCTGCTCCCTGCCTTGAGACCATGTACCATTGCCAAGTAAACCATCCTGTCCAAGCCGGTTGGAGGCTGAGAATCCACCTGCAGCTGTCCTGGACCAGCCAGTCCCCCGCTGACCCAGCAGCTGGTCGCAGACCCATGAGTAAGCCCACCTGAGATCAGAAGAAATGCCCACTCATGGTAGCTGCTCTAAACCACTGTAGTTGGCAGAGTGATGAGCACCACACTGCCCCCACCCCGAAATGCCCATGTCCTGATCCTCATAACGTGTGACTGCATTACCTCACATGATAAAAGGGACTTTGCACATGTGATTTTTGGGACTGTTGAGATGGTGTGGTAGTTAGATTTAGTTGTCAACTTGGCCAGATGAAGGTACCTAGTTCTGTTGCTGTGGCCATGAGCCAATGGCATGTGAACCTCATCTGTTGGTGATTATATCTGCAGTCGGCTAGGAGGTGTGCCTGCTGCAATGAAGGGTATTTGATTTAATTGGCTGGTGCTTAAATGAGAGACTCAGTGTGGCACAGCCCAAGCAGCTCAACATACCTCATCTCAGCACTCGCAGCTCAGTCCAGACCTTTGGAGATACAGAAAGAAATCACCCCAGGAAAAGTTGTTGGAACCCAAAGGCCTGGAGAGAAGGCCAGCAGAGATCACGCTGTGCCTTCCCATGTAAGAAAGAACCTCAGTTGAAAGCTGCTTTTCCTCTGAAGAACTAATGAAATAAATCCCCTTTTATTAAAGCCAATCCATCTCTGGTGTGCAGCATTCCGGCAGCTAGTAAACGAAAACAGGTGGGGAGATGATGCTGGATTATCTGCATGGGCTCACTGAATTTATAAGGTCCTTATAAGAGGGAAAGAGAGAGGACAGTCAGTGGAGAAGGTGATGTGGCCATGGAATCAGAGATTGGACAGGTATCCAGTAGGCCATGGTCCAAGGAATGACAGAAGCCTCTAGAAGCTGGAAGAAGCAAAGCACCCACTTTTCCCTGGAGTCTCCAGAAGGACCTAGCTCTCCTGATTTTAGTCCCATAAGACTTATGTTGGACTTCAGACCACCAGAACTCTAAGATAATTAATTTGGGTTGTTTGAAGCCACTAAATTTGTTACAGCAGCTAAAGGAGCCTAACATAGTCACTGAACTTTGGGGGTGGTTTGTTATTCAGCAAAAGCTAACTGATACACTTATGTTCTTCTAGAAGCTGTAGGACAAGAAAGATAAAAAGGGATAGTGTTCATATGGGTGGGAAGGGTGTGTGTATACAGACCCTCCAAAGTAATGCTTTACTGGACGTTTTGGAGAAGATAAAAATGGTTTACAAGGCACATGTTTGTTTGTTTTTTAATTTATCTGTATGACTATTTTGAAGATCAGTAACAATTGGATATTTATTTACTTTTGAGTTTATTAATTAACATTCATTTATGTACCATGTGCTAGGAGTGAGGAAGTGGATTCAAAGTTAAAGCAAACATTGTCTATTGGGGTAGGACCTAAAAATGAGTCTTATTGTCTGACAAATCTTCCCCTGGCAGCAAGAGCCAAATGGTGTGGGAACATGGGGGAAGGGAGAGATGGCTTCTTGGGAGCTCAGGGATGGCTGAGCTGTGTCCCCCTGGGAAAGGGACCCAAGAAGTGGAACTCCAGAACAAGTGTCATCTCGGCAGGGAAGAGAGTTCTGTCCTGCGGGAATGGCATGGACAAGAGCAAAGAGGCACAAAGTACAGAGAGTTAAAGGATGATTTTAAAAAGCCAGAAGCATGATTCTCACTCAAATGTTTGAGTGTCAAATATTTATTTATCTCATTTGTAGAGAACCAGCAGGATGATAAAGGCTAAAATGAAGATTGGAAAATGGTTATGTAGTCAATGGATAGAGGAATGCTGGAATACAACGATAAAGTGCAATATTAAACTGGTTAATGTTCTAAAGGGTAACAAAGTTTTGAGATTTTCTACTTGGCCAGCAGAAGTCATCTGAAATTTACAACATTCAACAAGTTAGCATCTGACATTATAAGAGTTTGGTCCTTAGTCCGCACAGTAAATATAAGTCTGCTTAGTTATCTATTGCTGTGTAACAAATCTCCCCTAAACGTAGCAGCCTAAAACAGACATGTATAATCTCGTACAGTTTGAGTTCAAGGATACTGGGAGCTGCTTTGCTGGGTGGTGCCGGCTCAGGGTCTCCTGTGAAGTTGCATTCAAGTTGTTGGCGGGAAGGGGCTAGAGAGTCTGTTTCTACACTGACTCCTGTAGCTGTCGGCAGGAAGCTTCAGTTCCTGGACATGTGGACCTCTCCATAGGGTTGCTTACAGGACATGGCAGCTGAGTTTCCCCAGAGACAGTGATGAAAGAGAGAGGGAGAGGAGAGGAGAGAGGAGGTAGGAGGAGTGGGAGAAGGGGAAAGAGAGAGGGAAAGAGAGGGAGAGGGAATAATTGAGAGAGAGAGGAAGGGAAAGAAGGAAGAAAGAAGGAAAGCAAGAAAGGGAGAGAGAGAAGCAGAGAAAAGGAGAGAGAGAGTAGGGGTGGAGGAGAGTGGTGTGGCACAGAGTTAGAGGGGGAGGGGTAGAGAATCCAAGATGGCAGCTATAGTCTTTTCCTTCCCTCATCTTAGAAGTGACATCCTATCACTTTCATCCTAATCTTCCCTCTGGAATTCAGCCTTTAAGTCCAGCCCCTGCTCAGAGGGAGGGCAGCTAAGCTTCACTCTCGGGGGAGAGGGGTATCAAAGTATTTCTGGAGGTGTCTTCAAAACCACCATGTGACCTTCAGGTAAGCTCATAAATCCATGTTCTGGTATCATTTTCAAAGCAGCTAGCAGTCATCTTTGGATTTATTTCCATGCTTTGGATAATTCTTTTAGCACAACAGTACGTTTGATGAACAAGAGGGAGTGCAGTGTGGCTTGGCAGAGAGAGGGAGTCAGGGCTGGCGGCTGGGCAGAAGGGGACATGCCTTCCGTGCAGGGGTGACATTCCCTGTGGCAGGTTGTGGGCTGGGCACAGTGCTCCTGCACAGGCCCTTTAACCTGGTCACTAAGGAGCATTTTAGAAAGTTCCCTCTGCAGCTGTGGGGGCAGGGCAGGTTGGGAGTTGGCTCAGCTGACTTAGCCTCAGACCTGGTGAGAAATAGTGAGAGCTTGGAGGCAGGTGGGTGGTGAAGAGGGCACAGAGGAAGCCTGGAAAGACAAGCTGACCTCAGCATCAACCAGGCACGGTGGCCCATTAGCTCCTTTATTGCAAATGCAAGCTGAGGGGGAGGTGGGTGGCTAAGGTGAATGCCTTCCACTCTCCAGCCAGACACCTTTCTTCCTTTTGCACCAAGGGGACTGATCAGGGTGGAAGGAACCCCAAGGGTGCCTGGAAGGGTGGCTGGAATTGTCCAGTGTGGTCCCAGCTGTGTTTATTCTGAGGCAATCTGTCCGGACCTGCTCCTCCTGCAGGATCCTCAGAAGCAGGGACTTTTATGGGGTGGGAAGGTCACAGCAAGCCCTTGATGATGGGAGGGCAGGCTTTCCCAGAAGCTGCAGCATCCCTACCCTGACTTAAAAGGCTTCGAGTTCAGAGCGCCCACCAGGCCCAAGGCAGGCTGCCAGGTGGCCGCCAGCTGGGGTGGCCAGTCTCTTAAATAAGGTGGAAACATGTCCTGTCTGGGGCCAGGTGAGTGCTTCTCTCCCAGCACATTCCAGAGCTGGTAGCAGAATGCAGTAAGCACAGGTGGATGGCCCTGTGAATGCACCTGGCCTCCCTTCCAATACATACACACCTTCTCAGCTCTGGTCCAGTCCACACGCGTCTAGAAAATATGGCGCCACTAATTGTGCAGCCACACATTCTTTGATGCTGGTGAAAGCCAGAGATTCATGCAATCTGGACTGACCTCACCTTGAGGTACCCCTGGATGGAGGCTGGGCCCATTGGACCTTATGGCTCACATCTAATTTGGATTATCTGGAAAGCAGACACTGAGACCAGGTATTGAGTGCAGGTATGCACCTGGGAGGTGACTCCAGGAAACAGGAGTGAGAGAGTGGGGCAAGGGAGATGCAGGGTGGAACCTAAGACCAATGTGTGTGTGGGCAAATCGATCCTTAATGAAGCAGGAATCTCTCTGTGCAACCTGGGTTCTATCTTGCTGGGAGCTCTATGGAACTGTATGGGACATGCCAGGGTATTTATTTGCCCTCAGTTATTCATGAGTTCACATGTGTGGGCCAGGCACCGTGAGGGACCCCTGCATTTTTATCTTATTGTGTTTTGTTCATTCAAGACATGTAGATTGTTATATTGTAACTACATTTTTGCTTTCCTTCTGTTACCCCATCACTCAATTTTCTGGGCAATTGAAAGTGTCATGAAAAAAGATCTGTTCCTCAGAGGCCAACAGATGTTGTAAATGGTATCTCTGTGTATGAGTGCACATGTGTACATGTCTATGCTGATTGGTGGGAATATATGGGGAGACAGATGGCAAAAGAGGGTGAAAGAGGGGGTTCTCTCCACAGACACCCAGATCTTTAATGCTTCCAGATCTCATCATTGAAATTTCTTTTTCTCTGTTTTTCCACTGCAGGTACTTCTATGCTTTAGTTGGTGCCCGAGGATCTCGCTTCATGAGAGTGGCTTCCACACTGACACTTTCGTCAAAATACAGCCTCCACGGTCCTGGCACCATGAGATCAACAATTCCATTCTAACAAGAAGGGGAAAAAGAAATGTAACTAATAAAATATCAGTGGCTGAGAGAGTTCAAGTAGAGTTGAGAGGCTACTCTGGAGGTCACTCTTACACAAGCTTCAATTAGACATTGCTGCCTATCATAACTTGCCGAACGCCAACCAAAACCATCCCGGCCAATCCTAAAGAACACCTAGGGCAATATATAAGATTCTACAAAGGTTTCATGCATTTTCCAGAAACCTACAACCTCTAGGTGGATTCCTGGACCTTATAAGCCCTGAAACCTAGAGGGCCAGCCTCTCCAGAACATTAGCTAGTTCCATCTCCCTACCCCATATTATTGACAGCCCCTTCTAACATGAAAAAGTTAGAATGGCATAGCCCAAATACCCCTAAAGAGTGGGTAGAAAGATCAAAGGTGATGTAGAGTTATACAGAGAAGGTAGGGTTTAAAAAACGAGTATGATTGCTGAATTCATTAAATTGATGTTTCTTTTAGTTTCCAGTATTTTAGAGCAGCTAGAAGTAAAAACCTAAAATTGTGGAATTGTAACCCATACCTAACTCTGAAATCTGTTCTACAACTACTTGTTGTGCTGAGCTTTGAAATGTATTGCTTTTTTGTATGTACGTTATTTATCACAAAAAAAGAAAAAAAGTCGATTGCAATGATAAAAAAAGTATTTATTCCTTCTAGCCTATGATATTCTGGAGTAGCTAGAAGGAAAAATCTGAGAGGATGGTTTGGTAGCCCATGACAAACTCTGGGATCTGTTCTGTAACTACTCATTGAAGAGTGCTCTGAAAATTATTGCTTTTTTCTTAAGTATTTGCAAAGTCCCCTTGGGGGAATAGTGAGAAAGGGGGGAAATTCAGCTTCCCCAAGTGAAGAATTCTTGATATTCTCACAAGCAGTGGGGATAACCAAAGCAATAGGCTGAGCCCCCATTCTTGGGGTTTGTTCATATGAAACTTAACCCCACAAAGGATAGGCTAAGCCTACTTAAAATTAGGCCCAAGAGTCACCCCCAAGAGAACCTCTTTTGTTGCTCAGATGTAGCCTCTCTCTCTCAGCCAACATGACAAGCAAACTCATTGCCCTCCCCATCTCTACATGGGACATGACTCCCAGAGGTGTGGGCCTTCCTGGCAACGTGGGACAGAAGTCCTAGAATGAGCTGGGACTCAGCACCAAGGGATTGAGAAAACCTTCTCAACTGAAACGGGAAAGAGAGAAATGAGAAAAAATAAAGTGTTAATGGCTGAGAGATTCCAAACAGAGTCGAAGGGTTATCCTTGAGGTTATTCTTATGCATTAAATAGATATCACTTAACTAAATAGATATTTAGTTAAGGTGTAACAGAGAGGCTGGAGGGAACTGCCTGAAAACACAGAGTTGTATTCTAGTAGCCATGTTTCTTGACGATGACTGTATAATGATATAGCTTTCGCAATGTGACTGTGTGACTTGAAAACGTTGTGTCTGATGCTTCTTCTATCTACCTTATGGACAGATGAGTAAAACATATGGATTAAAAATAAATAAATATAGGGGGAACAAATGTTAAAATAAATTTAGTAGATTGAAATGCTAGTGATCGGTGAAAGGGAGGGGGAAGGGGTATGGTATGTATGAATTTTTCTTTTTCTGAATTGATGTAAATATTCTAAGAAATGATCATGGTGATGAATATACAACTATGTGATGAATAAATAAATAAATAATTGCTTTTTCTTTCTTTGCTTTGTATGTATGTTGTATTATACCATTAAATAAAGTTAAAGAAACTACAGCTTCCATATGTGTGTTTTTGGACAGGGAGGAGCAGATAAGGAATAAGCAGACCTGATCTTGAGGGAGATGAAAGCTAGAGAAGAGAGTGGGCTTTGTGGGGTTCCTTGGCTGGTGTGATGGTAAGGTTCTTGTGTCAACCTGGCCAGGTGATGGTGTCCAAGCAAGCACAGACCTGATTGTTACTGTGAGGACATTTTGTGGACTTAAATCATCAGTAAGTTGATGGCATCTATGGCTGTTGACTCTACAATCAACTGAGGAGATTGCCTCCAACACTGAGGGCTGTGAAGAGAAGAACTGATGTTCAGCAGTCAGAAGAGAGAATTTCCATCTTTCCTTCAACCAGCCAGTTTCTCCTGGGGAATTCACCGAGAAACTTCATCAAAGTCCCTGGCTTGCATCCTGCCCTATGGAATTTGGATCCACAGTCATGTGATTCAATTTTTTTAAGGATCTCATAATATTTACAGATTTCTCATGTCAGTTCTGTTACTCTGGTGGACACTGACTAATACAGCTGGGATGGACAACCATGTATCTGGATTGCAGTGTGGCATCTTGAAGTCCCCCACTTAGTGGAACCATCTGAGCACTGCAATCCCTGAAAATCTATTGCACACTCATCTTCCATATATTAACATATACATATGTACACCATATATTACACACACACATGTATATATATACACACAAGCACACATACACATACATATATACACAGGTTTACACACACACTCTATACTCATGACAATGTAGTAGTATATTATCTGGATTACAGAACATACACAAAATTAAAAACAAAAAAATGAAATAAGCAATATTTAAAACAATTTTTATTTTTTAATTGAGGTTACAAATTTGCTGCATTTGAAAGCAATGAAGCATACTCAATCTTGCTAGCAATCCCCTGATTCTACTCCCACAGCTGCCATCTTGACACCCTCTCACCTTGTTCCACTTCCATTTGGGCAGGCGGACAGAGGATCCTCCACATTCAGATTTTCTCACTTTTTGCTGCAATGAAACATTGCCCTAGGATGGCTAGACCTAGCTCCAAAATTTCCTAACTCATCAGGGACAAAGCTGATCCTCAACATCCTCCAGACTTGTTGTAGAGCAAGCTTGGGTTTCATGGAGCTTGTCTCTGGACTGAATGAGCTCACAGCTCATTGGCCAGGCTCAAGGTGGGGCAATGCACCTCCATTAATGTGACGAGCTCCCCCCACCCCACCTCAGCATGGATGCCAAATTCCCAAGCTGTCGAAAACCTTTACAACATACATCCACATCTTCTCAAACAACTAGGACTTCCTGCATTTTAAGTTCAGGGAGTTTCTTTAAAAACAAAACCAAGCAGAGGTTGTTTTGGACCTCAAGTAAATATTCCCTAAGAGTATTTTGTGTGAAACATGAACAAGCAGCATATGGGTTTATATTTCCTTCAAAATACACACATTTCAGTGGAGAGGGAGTAGATAAACATCCTGGAGTTTGCTGAATGGAAAAATATCTGGAAAACTGACTTGATCTGATTTTCATTGTTTAAGTTTTTTCCCAGTGATTAATTATATCATCTAAATACAATTTCTGAGGTTGGTGTTTACGGGATGTCCACTTTGAAAATATATCCTCTGCTCCTGACTTCTTTCTCTCATGAGATTTGCATTTGCTGCTGAGAAGCACTTGGCGTCCGTCCTAGAATCCAGGCATGTTGGGGCTGGAGGCAGGGAACATCCACCTCCTGGTCTTTGAGATGAAGAAGGGGTGGCCCCAGATGGCCTTTTCCTCTGGCCTACATTTTTAATCACTCACCCCCCATGTTTTCTGCATCAGCTGGTGTGAACAGAGGGGAGAACTTAATATATGAGACATGAGAATTCACATCACATCACTTTCTTGTTTCTGCAGGCAAAGGAAACCAACTTGAGCGGTTGAAAGGAAAACAGGAATCTTTCAGAAGGCTACTAAGATTTCTCAAGGAATTCAAAGAAGTGTTGAAGGGGCAGGCTTTGAATTTCTCTCCTAGGCTCCAAATTCCCAGTGCAGAGGGCATGTTCCAGGTTCCTGGGGGTGGGACACCTCCCCAAGATCTTCCTCCCTCCTTCTCCTGCTCCCTCAGCAGGGCTCAGTGGTCCAGAGGGGTGGCCCATCTGCAGGGTTGACCTTTAGCAATGAGACATTTCTTACCAAACTCTTGTGGCTGGATAAAAATCCACAATTTCATTTATTCACTCTGTATCTGTCAGGGCTCTTACACATATTCTGTAAGAGAAACAGAGTTTACAGAATATATGTACATACACATACACACACATATATGTATATATACATATGTACATATATAGGGTTTATTATAAGGAATTGGCTATCACAATTTTCTGAATTCTTAGGGTAGACTGCAGGCTGGAAATTCTGATAGAAGATCATATTGAAGTCTTGAGGCAGAAACTCTTTTGGCCTCTTCTTGCTGTTAAGGCCTCCAGTTGGTTGAAGGAGATCCACCCACATCATCGAGGGTCATCCCCTTTACTTAAGTCGACTGATGGCAGATGCTGAGCCCATCTATGAAATGCCTTCATGCCAACAACCAGGTCAGGGTTTGGCAACCAAAATGGGACACCATAACCCAGCCAAGTTGACATATAAAATTAACCATTACAACTTCTAAGGCACATGTCTTCCCCCACTCTTTGTTCCTTCTTTCGTTTCCGCCTTTCTTTTCCCTTTTCTTTCTTTCCTTTATTCCTTCCTTTCTTCTTCTCTCTCTCTCCCTCCCTTTGAAAAATATGCATTTATTCCAAACAGCAACAGCTAATTCAACAACAGCTAATAATTTACTATAGAGCTAGAACTGTTCTAAGGACCTTCATTGAATTATCTCATTAATTTGCACAAAACCCCATGAGGTACATGCTCTTATTATTAGCTTTTTACAATGATGAAATTGAACACAAACTATTTAGTAAGGAGTGAGGATTTGAGCCTTGTCCCTAGCCCCTTGGCACTTGCCAACTGTGTGGGAGCTTCTGTAGTTCAGGGTCAGAGCAGAGTCCACTCTGTATGCCCACATGCCCCAACATAGAGACCTTGGTACCTGGGGCCTGCTGTTCTTGTTGAATTATGGAATGGCAGGGCCTGCTCCCTGGAAGTGCCTGGCCCAGAGAGTAGAGAAAGCAGAGTTTGGTGAGCACATAGCTGAATGAAAGCCAAGCAGTTGTTTTTGATGTCTCAAGTTGTTTGTGATGTCCCAAACTACACTCAGTGGCCACCAGCCTTTTGTTTGACGCCAGCTCAACTTGTTTACTGAGGCAGGGCTTTTGCCATGTCGGAACCTTTCATCTACAGCACGATGAAACTGTGGTTCCACTGCAAGGCCTTGTGGTGATGTGCAATCACCTTCTGTGGACACGCAGGGTGCATCTGCTGATTTCTTAGCCATTGGGGCAGGACTGGGCAAGCGGAACATTTTCCAGTCTTGCAGAGCTCAGAGATGAGAACAAGCTGTGCAGCTGACAGGCTGGTGGTGTGTGTGTGTGTTTGTGTGTGTGTGCACGTGTGTGTACATGTGCACCAAATCTTTGCTATGACTCAGAATGCATTCAAAGAACGGTTTGGGGCTCCGAATATACAGGAGATTTGTTCTGAGAAGGGAGGGGACATGGAAGGGCCACGATAATGCCTCAGTGGGCATTTGATTCTTCTGTTTCCATTCACAGTGGGTGGTCTTCCTGGATCAGGGAGGGAGCAGCAGGGTTAGAGGAGGGACAGGACTACCATCCTCCTACCTTCCCTTCATTCTCTGTTCCTTCCTTTCCCATTCCCTGTCTCCTTGGCCTTCCCCAGTCCTCGTGCCCTCCTGTGTTCCCTCCTTGTTCCAACAAGGACTTCAAAGTGGCTTAAGCATATATGACATTTATTCTTTTTGGTTGCAATGCCTCCAGAGTTTCCACATGACACTGTTGCTTTATTTCACATGAGCAGTCTCTCTCCAGAGTCACGCCTACAGGGCATAGGAAAAATGCGTCAGTGTCATCCAGTCCTGGAAGCCTGGCCCCCGCCTAGGCTGTTGAAGGTTCCCTTACAGCTCCATTGCTACTCTTAGGCACCTCATCTTCCAGAGCTCTTTCCAAGGTATCCTCTCCAGAAGGTGGGGTTGTATGGGGCTCATTTAATCTTGTGGACTGACCTCAACGTGACCTTGGGTTTTTGTCCGCTGGTGTCCTTTGGGGTCTACTTTGCTCTGCTCCTGGGCACTTACAGGCCAGCATAGGCTGCTGTACTGTGAGACAGGGGCAAGGTGTTCTCTGCCCTGCCCTGCCCACGTCCCACAGGAGCAAAGCAAATGCCCTTGTATTTCAGCTTTCCCTGCAGCCTAACTTCAGCCTGGAAAGGGCAGGTCCCTTTGCTGCTGGCTTACTTTTGGGTCTCTTTTCCTCCCACAGTCCCTTGGGGCAGATGGAAAGGGCTTCCCCACCCTCTTGCCGATCAACGAGGGGTCATCCAAGTCATAGACTCTCTTTTCTTTAAGGGGCATCTGTCCTTTCCTGGGTGGAGCTGAGAGAAACTTGTCTAACTATAATAAACATAGGTCAGGAACAAGTGAAAAAGCTTTGACAATTTATCTTACAAAGATGCGGTCAAGTTTCTAACTAGAAAAGAGAATTATTGTAAGGACACCCACAGAATATGGACAAGCTGAGAAAGACTAGGGGTGATGAAGCTCTTCTCCCCTACTCTCTCAGGGTTGGGGTACCCTTCCTGGGGATCTGCATCTCTCTCCTGGCCAGTCTAGGATGGCTTGGCTCCACTCCATTTGCTCACTCAGCTGTGGACAAGGAGGGGCAGGTCACACGGACCAAATGAGATCCTGGGAGAGGCAGATTCTGGACAAGAGGCAACAGTGCCATTTCTAATACATTGTTCAGTAAGATTCAACAAACCTAGAAGCTTTTCCATGTACTTGAATTAAGCAAGGTCTTTATAGAGTGGGAAGTTAGAACTGGGAGCCCCTTTGGAAGTAAAAAAAAAAAAAAAGCCCAATCTAATTTTCCAGCCAAGGAGATGTGGTTTGCCAAAGGGGGCAGTGCTAGCTGCGATGGCTGGGGTGGTGTCTTGTCTTGTGAGAGCAGGTGCTGGCCTTGGTTTTGCGTCTGGGTCAAGATTCAGACTCAGGACCTGCCTGCACATAGCCCTGCCTGACATGTGGGGTGTGAGAGCTGGGCTTAAATTTTAAATCTCTGTTTCCTCAATTGCATAGTGGAGATATCCACAGTCTCCCTTGTAGTCTTGGCAGGAAGGTTTAGAGAAGGGGCTGAACACCATCATAGCCCATAGGTCAGTGAGATTTAGCTGATGTTAGAGATCTGAATGGGTCATCCAAGAATACATAAAGATGGGCTGGGGAGTGCTGGCTGGTGGTCATAGGGTGATTCCATTACCCATGCTGGACAACTGCTCTACAGACTCCATGGCACCCTGACTGCTGCCTATATCAGATGTTTTATCTGACACAGTTGGAGCAGCAGGAATTTCGATGAAACATGATCAAAACCATCCAATTAGAATGATTTTTCTGATCTTGGTCTTTGAAAATCAAGAAAATCACTGGACTTTGCCCTTTAGCCAGAACCAGAAGAGAGTTATGTTTTTGTCTTGGATTTAGGAGGCTGTAGGGACTTGCTCATCTTTAATATACCATGGTGAGTTCTTTTGTCCATCTATTCATTCATCCATCTGTCCATCTGTCTGTTCATTCCATCCATCTCCAGTCAACCATCCATCCATCCATCCATCTTTCCACCCATCTGTCCATCATCTATCCATCCATATAACCATCTGCCTATCCACCCAGTTAACCATCTGTCTATCCATCCATCTTTCTATCTGTCCATCCATATGAATGTCCATCTGTCCATCCACCCATTCACTCAGTAAACAAGTTGGACACATACCATTTTCAAGGGTTCGGAGAGAGGCTAGGAGTAATTCAACCATGAGCAGGCTTAGATCCAGCCCATGAGGAGTCTGCACAACTCAACCCCAAGGAGGCGCACTGTGAGGGATCCAAAAGGCATGGGGGTTCTTTGGGGCACACAGGAGGACAGGGTGCAGCAGAGAAGTCTGGGTCTGAGGAGGTAGCATTAAGAGTGGGCCAGAATGCTGAAAAACCTTTGGATATGGGAGCAGGGAGAAATTTCTCCAGGCAGTAGCTAGAAACACAGGTTTGATGCATTCAGTCATTCCCTGACAAATATTTATCGAAGACCCATTAAGGGACATAATGGGCAAGTCAGACAAAATCTGTGCCTGCATGCAGGTTACGCACAAATCACCCGACATCAGCTTACATGGCTTGAAGGACACTGTTCATTGCATAAGAATTTCTGGAAGATGGCAGTCGGGTTAATATGTGGGTTAGAAGCTTAGGCCGTGTCTGTCCTGGGGATGACTGCCCTTAACATGTAGTCCTTCAAGCTCACACCTCAGGCTCTGACATAGTTGCCACTTGGCAGGCCACATTGCAGATGGCAAGCAGGGCAGAGAAAGAGCTCTAGGGAATGAAAGAGTCTTTCCAGGAAGCACCCCTTCCCTCCCCACAGTTACTCCCAGCTGCAAGGCAAGTCAGGAAGACACATCTGGCTGTTTTGGCTTCTATAGTGGTAGGTGGTATGGGAATGGCTGCTGGGTGGTCAACCAGGCTCTGCCTCATAAGGAAAGTGGCCATGGTTCCATTTGGGGAGTGGCGAGTATGTTTCGGGAGTGACAGGAAGTGAAACTGGACACTTGGGTCAGCGTTGGCTTGGACAGACAGGCTTGGTCCTCGAACAGATGGCAGTACCAGTATCCAAGGATGGACACTCCCTGTCCTCTAGTGTGGGGTCAGGCATCTGCAAGGGCATTTAAATGGGGTATTTCCTGAGTGTCAGTGGAGCTCTAGCTTGGGCACTGGGGTTTCAACACAAAGGGAACTTCTTGCATTCACGAAACTTCCGACATCAGGTCTAGTTCATGTCTTACTGCTTCCCTGTCCCAAGCCTGATCTGCTGTGTGGTCCAAGGAAGGTCAGAGTGTTCTGCCTACCCAGAGCTCAACACTCAGGGCAGGCCCCTTACACAGCAGATGTCACAGTTGCTAAATGGCAGAGGAGTTCAGATCCTGTTAGCTAGAAGTAAGTTTGAAAGAAATGGTGACTAGGGTGTGTGTGGGGGTGTGTGTGGGGGCGTGTTGGGCTTGTGTGTGTGTAGTAAAAGCTGATTGCAATTGTAGGAAACTCACAGTATTTGAAAATGTCTTGAACTTCACACTGCTGTTTTCTGAACACATGGCAGTGGTCAGGAAGATGACCTAGAGTGACATGCTGGAGTCCTGCTCCCTCCTGCCCCAGCTGGCCCCCACTGCAGCCTCTCCTTAGGGTGCAGCCTCTCCACCCTGGCCTCGGTGCAGAAGGGACCTCAGTCAGGGGCTGCTTCCCTTCCTGACACACACCCCAGTTCCCATGACCCCACTCAGCCACTCTCAAGTGGCTGAGATGCTGGGGGATGTGGCAGATGCTGCAATGTATCACCCAGACCCTTTCAGTTGCAAGTGGTCTGGGAGGTATTCCCCCCTCCCCTGAGACACCCCTACCCGGCATCTGAAGGCTGGTGCCTGGAGGGTCTGACCACGCGCCCCCTCAGTCAGAGCTACCTCTGGGGTGGTCTTTCAGGAAACTCCTTCGCAGCTTACATTTCTCCCTCTGCCCACGCCTGTTCCATCCTCGCCTTGCAAAGGTGCCTGTCCCGAGAGCCCTCCCTCAGATGTTGCTCTTTACCGCCCAAGTCCAGAAAGGGGTAGCAAGGGGGGTGAACATCTGGAACTGTTCAGAGGACACTTCATACACACCCTGGACACACCGCCCAGCTGCTCCTCCCCTCTCCGCCCCCCATCCTGGTGCTGCCTGCTCCGGCCTGCCTGCCGCCACATTGCTTGATCCTCTCTTGGTCTCTCTTCTAGGCAGCCTTTAACCCCTAAATCCTGATTCTTGTTATGTTTTTAAGGAGAATTGAGCTATCCTCCAGCCTTCTTTTCCCCAGACCAGGTTCCTATTTAATTTCACGAAGGCCACATCTCATTCAAGGGTCACCTTTCTGAGTTTTCTCTCTTAGACCTGAGTGACTGCCAGCTGCTCCTGAGGATTTCTCCTCCAGCATCCAGGGATGTGTCACCCTCCGGTGCCAGCCATGGGTGGGGTGGGGGTGGCAGAGGTTTCCTCCCATCACAGCCACCCCTAATTGAGAGGCACTATTAGTAATCATAACAACTGCAGCCAAATGTGGAGTGCCAACTACCAACCCAGCCCTGTCCCGTGTGCTCCACTTCTTCACTATTTTTAAAAAACTTTTAGTGCTTAGTGTACAAGTCAGCAGTATTCATTAAATTCACCATGTTGTGCTCACATCACCACCATCCCCTACCCCAACTTTTCCATCACCTCAAACAGAAATGCTGCACCCTTAGGGTAATAATTCACCCTTGCCCTCACACCTGGCCTCTGGTAACCTGCGTCTACTTTCTGTCTCTGTGAATTTGCTGACTCTAGATGTTTACTACAAATGGACTCAAACAATGTGTGTCCTTTTGTGGCTGGCTTATTTTACTCAACATGATGTCTTCAGGTTTCATCCATCCTGTAGCATGCATCAGAACTTCATTCCCTTTTACAGTTAAATAATATTCCCTTGTGTGAACTGACCACATTTTGTTCCTCCATTCATTTGTTAATGGACAGTGTTGATGGGATATCTGTTGATGGGTGTGTAGAAGTGCTTTGAAAGCTATAAAGGTATAACTTACTGAGAGAAAACTATATTTTCTTCTCTTAGGGTCTTGGCAGTCAAGTCAAATGGAACTCTTGTGATTCTGCAGTTTGTCAGAGAAGGACAGACACACTGAACCCCAGTGGAGTGCACACCCAGGCTGGCTCCCTGGTGGTGGGTTACACCTGGGGAGGCACACTTCCCATCGGGTGACGTGATCAATCCAGCTTCAAACTACAGTGAGCCTCATTCCTGCTCACACCCCCCAAGGGGGTGATGTTCTGATCTCCAATGCCAGGGGTGCCCATGAACTACCACTGAGGATAATAAACCCACCAACACTGTCCCTTTGCCATGGCCCCTTAGATGAGGATATAGGCAAAAGCCGTTAAGTTCTTCTCTATAAACAAATTTGCCCACTTTCAGAGCAACAGGAGATGATTCCTCCCACCCTGTGTGACGCTTTTCCATATGGATCTTGGCATCTGGCTATTCTATGACCTTCTTGATTCCTCCTTCTTTCTTCTCTCTGCCCAGATTTGGATATGTGTGCATGTACGTGTGCGTGTGCGTGTGCGTGTGTCTGTGTCAAGCTCACCCCCTCAGTGTCTTCATTGCTTTGCAGTGATTCTCCAAACAGCTTTGGGGGCATGATTTTGCACCTGGTTACCATCTATTGGGGAGGATATAACCAAAGTTTTGCCTATAACCTACAAGACCCCAAGTGACTTTTTCCAGCAGAGAGGATCAGCAAGAACAAGTCCGAGTTTTTTTAATGACACAAACTAATCTTTATGTAAAATAACCAGTCAAACTGGGGCAGTAGGAAGGCACCGTGCTTTCCTGCCAAGTTCTGCTTGCATGATAAAGGCTGGGAGGAGGGGCGGGCAGGGGAAGGCAAGGGTTCTGGTAAACACAACTTCTCTCCAGTGTGGCAGTGGCAGGTCTAAGCCTAGGATTCTGCCTCGCCTCATCCTTCATCTGTCACAGAGTCCTTGGGCTTCCAGTTTTTTCTAAAAGAACGGCAAGGAGCCCCAAGGTGACCAGCACTTCCTTTATTGCTCAGCCAGAAACCCGGGATGGGGATGTCTGATGGAGAAAATCAGGGAGGACAGAGGTCCAGCTTGAGGAGGGGGTGATCCGGAACACAGGCGCTTCCTGGGAGGAGGGGCGTGATGCTTTGGGGTTGGCTGAGAGATGCTCGAGGTGGGGCTCAGGCACTGAGAGCTGTGGGGAGGGCAGCCCTGGGATGTACTGCAGCTGTGGCGTGGACGGGAACACCAGGGGCTACAACCTCCTATTTGTGGGGTCTCACCATGTGTTCAAACTGGGGGTACAGAAGTGGCAGCAGAAGGTGCAGAAACAGAAGGGTAGGACTGGGGACCCATCATTTCTAACAAAATACACTGCTTGGTGGGAGAGACAGTGTATGCATGGGGTCTGGGGGCTGAGCAAGTCTGTGCTGTGGAGGGGAAGGAGGTGACCTTATGGTGTCAGTGTCCCATCACAGAGAAGAAAATGGGTCAGGAGGATGAAAGCTGCTGTGGTTTGGGGTCTCTGGGGGTGAGTGTGGGGCCCTGGCTCTCAGCAGCCAAGGAAGCCAGGAGGCTGGGTGTGTCCAGGGTCAAAGTGGTCTCACTGAAGCTGCTCCCAGGCACTGCAGGAAGGCCGCAGGTCCCAGGAGTGCTGCATCTTCGCCCACCTCTCCAGAGGTGGACCTGTGCTGCAGGCTGGCGTTGTTTCTGTAGCTGGCTGGTCAGCAGGCAGGAAAGGCTGGACGTTGGGCTTGGGGACAGCTTTGTCCCGCCAGACAATCTTTCTCCTGGAGCGCAGTCTCCTCTTCAGAAGTCCGGGTCTGGGAACAAAGGTAGGGGTCTCTCCATTTCTCACCACAGGCTTGAAGGCAGACCTCCGGGCCTCCGGGCTGGACTTCCTTCTCTCCTCGTCAGGAATCTCAAACCAGAGCGGCTCGTCAAACTTCCTCTTCCCCTTGTTGCACTGGCTGAGGGCCTTCAGCACAGTTTCCCTGGCACAGGACTCTGGGGACTTGTCCGGGGGTGGGCAAATGTTAAAGCCACTCCCACTGCTCCCAGGAGGGGCGATTTTGATGGTGACGGGGCTCCTGAACCGTCTGCGATTCCGGGCATTCCACAGCCACCTCTTCCAGTAAATGTCCTTTGCGCAGGACAGATCCTGCCACGAGGCGATCTGCTGGGGCAGCTTGTTAGGAAAGCGCCGGCAAGCCTCGATGACCAGCACCCTGCGGAGATTGACGGGCTCCCATTCTGGCGGGATCTGGGGCAGGGGTCGGGTGCGCACACAGCGCTCACGGGGGGCAGGCAGAACCGGGCGCTGAGCCGGGGCGGGCTGGCGGCGGGCGGGCCTGGGCGGCGGGGACCGGCGCTTCGGGGCCGGGGGC
>PVIY010023466.1:0-39337 GCA_004026745.1 Myrmecophaga tridactyla | reverse complement strand
CAGGGAGATGAGGGTGCAGATCGTCCAGGTCCTAGTGGGCTGCTGGGAGGACTTGGGCTTTTCCTCTGAGTGAAGTAGGAGCCATGGAAGCTTCTAGGGAGAGGAGAAACGTGCCCTGACTTAGGTGTTCTCAGTTGCCCTCTGGCTCCATTCTCCACGTGGCAGCTGTTTGCTAACCACCCTTTGACTGACCACATGCTGCTCTACCCCTGCCCAGACCCAGCCGAGGCCCTCCAGCTCCCCATGGATTATGTCCAGCGGGTTAAGAGGACTCACTCACAGGGTGGCTACGGCTCACAGGGGTAAGGCAGGCCCTGGGCCTCCAGGGTTGGTGGGGCAGTGCTTGGGCGGGAAGTAGGGTGAGGGCCCAGTGGCCAAGGTATGGACTCCCTGCATTTCCCCCGGAAGGTACAAGTACACTTGGAAGCTGGATGAGGCCCGCAAGAACCTGCTGCGCACGCATACCACGTCAGCCAGCGCCCGCGTCCTCTACCGCCTGGCCCAGAAGGTACGGCTCGGCCTGGGCAGCAGGCGGGCGCTGGGGCCACCATGGACCCCTCCTGACCTGGGCACAACCTGCCTGCCTGTCACCCCCTAGAAGCCCTTCATGCCGGCCAAGTACTTCTCCATTGACCGCGTGTTTCGAAACGAGACCTTGGACGCCACCCACCTGGCTGAGTTCCACCAGATTGAGGGTGTGGTGGCGGACCACGGCCTCACCCTGGGCCACCTCATGGGCGTCCTGCGGGAGTTCTTCACCAAGCTGGGTGAGTGGGAGGTGGGGCTGTGGACGGGGTCATGGCAGGCTGCCCCGGTCACCGTCTCATCTCCACCCCCTGCCTCCCCCTCTCCCATACCAGGCATCACCCAGCTGCGCTTCAAGCCAGCCTACAACCCTTACACGGAGCCCAGCATGGAGGTGTTCAGCTACCACCAAGGTCAGGCGGGACCTGGGCCTGGGAGGAGGCCCCGGGCTGCCCCCACCCCCCAACCCCCAGCACAGTGCTGGGCCCTGCACCACCCACATGTACCGCCCCACCCGCCTGATCCTCTCTGCAGGCCTGAAGAAGTGGGTAGAGGTTGGGAACTCCGGACTCTTCCGCCCTGAGATGCTGCTGCCCATGGGGCTCCCCGAGAACGTCTCGGTCATTGCCTGGGGTCTCTCTCTGGAGCGGTAAGTACCCCTGCGGGAATGCGGGGCACCTGGGGGCCTTGTTCTCAGCATCGTCTGTTTATTCATTCATTGACAAGCTGCCCATGGGTGCCTCTCGTATGCCTGGGTCTGTGCTGTGAATGAGATAGTGGCCAGTGCCAGCTCCACAGAGCTTAGGTTCCAGTGGGACGAGAAGCACCATAGTCAGCAAGATAAATAAATGTAAATAAAACCTGGAGGGTGTTTGAGGGCAGCAAGGGCCGTATAGGAAATAAAACAGAGAAGGTAGAGGGATAGAGAGATTGTGTGGTCTAGGAAGGCCTCGTGAAAGAGGTGGCATCTGAACAAAGACATGAAGGGGAGGAAGGAGTGGGTTGAGAGATGTATGGAAGGGTATTCCAGGCAGAGCGAACAGTACGTGCCAAGGCCCTGAGGCCCAGCCATGCATGATATTTGAGGAACAGCAAGAAAGCCCAGGTGGCTGGAGTGGAGTGAGCAAAACGGAATGGGAGGGGCTGCAGGCAGGCACTGGGCAGAGTGTGCCAGGCCTTCCAGGCTGTGGGGAGGGAGGCAGGAGCCTGGAGGGCTGTGACCTGACCTCATCTGAAACTGTCCTTTCCTCCCCAAGCCCAACGATGATCAAATATGGCATCAACAACATCCGGGAGCTGGTGGGCCACAAAGTGAACCTGCAGATGGTGTATGACAGTCCCATGTGCCGCCTGGACCGGGACGCCGAGCTGCGGCCTTCTCAGCTGCAGGAGGCAGCGTGACATGGGCCATCGGCTCTCCTGCCTGCCCCTGAACCCCCCACAGTCCTGCCTCCACCTCCCCCTCTGGTGCCCTCCTGTATTTATGAGGCCTCTGTGAGGCCACCCCCTTCCCCCCACCCTTTAGCATCTCATCTTTCCCTCCTGCACCAAGCGTCCCAGGAGCAGTTGTCCTTTGGTCCGTCCACCCATGAGGGAGGGCTGTGTGGAGCCCGTGGGCCAGCTACTAGCTAATAAAGTGGGCATTTGCCCTCACCTGGTGCCTGTCCTTAGGGGTAGAGGGTCCTGTCAGGTTCTTCCCAGCTCTGACCTGCTGCTTAGTGGGAACAAACCTGGGTTCTGGGGCCCCAGGTGTGAGGGGCAGTGGGTTAGGGGTCTTGGATACTTGGGGTATCATTTAGGTTCTCAAGTCCTATGGTCTGGTGAGCATTTACCCATCACCTGCTGGGTGCCAGGCCCTCTTCCAGGTGAGCCGATCAGGAACCCCTTCTCTTTTGGACATACATTGGGGGTGGGGAGCAAGGCAGTTGTCGAGGCACCAGGAGCCAGGGTAGGGACAAGATGCTTAAAAAAAAATTCTAAAAATTTCAAGGAAGCACAGGAGCAAAGAGATGAGTAAATAAAGCACCACAAACCTGTTACCCATATTGAACAGTGAGGGAGATTTTGCATCCCAGCTGCATGTTTTTTGTTTTGTTTGGTGCACTGTGGTGAGGGTCACGTTTCATTCTTTGCCATGTAAACATCCTGTTATCGCCGTACCATTTTTTGATATTTTGTTTAGTTTTTTTCTTGGAGTGCATGGACTGGGAATCAAACACAGGTTAGGTTGTCTTGTATTTTTTTTACATAAGTATTTTAAAGGAAATCCCAGCTGTCACCCTGCTCACTGTGCGTCCTTCGGGGGCAGCATTACTTTTGGAAACATGGACAGTTTCTTATGTAATCAAAGACCACTGTCACACCCAGTAAAACTGGCAGTCACCTATGGCTGTGTAGCACCAGGCAGCATGGGCCCTGCTCTTCAAGATCTCTTGGTCAAGTTTTTTTTCTTTTTTCAAATTGAATGATTTGATCATACAGAAAAAAATGTCAGGCAATCTATGCACTCCTGAGTACCTGTACTTGTAGGAACTTAAGACATGGCGGTGGAAAAAACTCCTTCCCTCAAAGAACTGACCTGAGGGGGAGGGTAGGAGGAAGACAGAAAACAGATAAATATATAGATGTGCGGAAGAGATAAAGGCCTCCTAGAAGGATTAAGGCAGGTGACAGTGAAGATCCCACAGAATCTGCCTCCGTGGTTTGTTGACTTGAGTATTTGGCCATATTTGCTTTTGAATCTTTTAGTGTTTAGATCTGATGGGTTTGTCAGCCCTGTATGCCTGTCCTATTCCCTTTTGCCTCTATCCAGCCAAGGTTACCCCTCTGAAAAAATTCAAATGCTTTTTAAAATTCACCATTTGTATATGTTGCATTAACAACACAGGGTTTAACTTTGCATACTTTTAAAAGTTATGCAAACGGTGCACCATAAAAATCATCCTGCGCCTTGGGTGTTGCTTTTTGTTTTTGTTCAGGGTGTGCCTCTACGTGCATGCATGCGTGTACATGCTTGAAGTCTTTTGAGATTCTTCAAGTTAGAGAATCCTCAAAGTGTCAACTGATGCTATTGGAGAAGGCACCGTTTTGTTATTAAAGCCAGACTGTTCATGGACTAGATGTTTATTCCACGTTTGCCTTAATTTTTGCCATGTACATACTTTAATACATAATAGCTCACACACAGTATTGTGGGGTTATTTGTTTTGCTTTTTTATTTATTTTTTTTAGAGCAGTTGTGGGTTCACAGAAACATCATGCAGACTGCAGGGTTCCCATATACCCCCTTCTCACACGTTTTCCAGTTAACGTTTTGGGAGGATGCATTTTAAAGGGTGGCTTTGCCACAAAACATTGAAAATAGCCACCTTTATTGGACCGAGTACGTGCCAAGTATTTCATCCCTGAAACGCACACAACAACCCAATGTATTACGTTTTATCAGCTCCATTTATAGATGATCTAGTAACAATTCTGACTCTTTACCTGAAGTTTGATCAAATTCCACCGGTTAAGAGTATAGCCCCCACAAGACTGCCCTCATTTCAGACACCAGCCTAAAGTACCAGGGTTCCATCACCCACCTCCTCATGTTCAGTACTTTTGTTAGGACAACTCAGAAATTTGGAACATGCCATAGTTTTTTTTTCAGGAATTTATTTTATCTATTATTATTATAATGATTAGTTTTATTACAGTAGAAAATACACAAATAAGAGATGCATATGGTAAGGCCTGGGAGGTTCTCCTATGTAAGCTTCCATATGCTCTGGAAGATAAGGGATGTGTTACCTTCCTGATGCATGAACGTGGGTTATCAAGTAGAGAAGTTCACCTGTGCTTCCACATCCAGCGTTTTTATTGGGGTGTTCAATACATAGGCATGGTGACTGAACCAACATCCCTGTGTTGAACTCAATCCCAGCCCCACCCCTCCCCAGGTTTGGCTGATAAGATGGTGGTTCGAAGCCCCAACTCCCTAATCACAAGGTTGGTCTATCCAGCAGGGCTAGTCCTCCCTCCAAAACTGCCCTGTGGCTGCCTCAGCCCTGCGTCGTCTCCTTAGCATAAGATACCACCAGGCAGGTTAGGAGGGCCCACCATGAATAACAAAGGCACTTCTGATCATCGCAAATGCCAAAGATTTAGGGGGTATCCTAGCCAATTTATACAATAGGTGACAAAATGGGTTTTGAGAGGGAGTAGCAGTGTTATGATCATCCCGTGAGTAAGAGGCAAAGCCCATATTCGAACCCAAGTTCTCCAGAACGTGGGCGTAAAGATGCGTGGCCTGGTCAGTGTGCTCCCCGAAACAAGGGTCTAGCATTGGAGGATCCGGCAATGCGAGTGGATTCTCACTGCCTTCCACACATGGGCATCATGACAGGTGTCCATGAGGAGGAGCTTCAGCACAGCAGCCAGTGACTTCTCAGTCAACTGGAACAAAATCCCAACGCCTGACTTTGGCTCCCAACCCAGCCCCTTCCAGACTCTGCATCCGGTTCACATACAGCCTTCCCCAGACCCCTCCTAGCTCCTCCAACAACTAGCTCCTGCCTCGGGGCCTTTGCACACACGCAATCCTATTTAAATGTTTTGCCCTTTTTTTTTTTTTTAATCGGATCTCCTTATTGCTGAGTTGCAGGAGTTCTTCGTAAATTCTGGATACAAGTTCATATATATTAATATTCATATTACGATATACATGATATAACTTTTTTGAAAATATTTCCCCCCAGTCTGTGGCTCTTATTATGCTGAACAAAATCATTATTGTTGTTGATATTACTGCTATTGAAGAATTAGTATCACTGTCATATCATTAAAGGAGAAGCGCCCAACCCTGCACGGATCAGAACTCACCGTGGTTTTAAGGCGTTTTTATTTTGAGATGCACAGGTAACTCCTTTATGGTAAATGCATAAACGTTTGTTCTGACTGCACCGGGGAGCCACGGTCGTAATCAGGAGACTGCAAGCGCCAGGAAATTTTGAGGAAAAGCTGTGAGGCGAAGCAGATGAATTAAAAAGTAAGGAATAAAAACAGAACCCCCCAAATTCCCATTACCCAGGCGCCATTGTGCGCCCTGGAGCGCTCGCACATGCGCACACAGGCGCGCGCAGAAATTGCCGCATTCCCCACACGGCGCTGGCAGCGCAAACAACCCCGGGTATGGCCTAACCGCCGCTTAACGGCGGCGCAGCCCCGCCCTGCTGCGCGCGCAGGTTCCCGGGAAGGGGCGGGGCGGAGGGCGGGACTGCGCCGCGCACACCGAAACACGTGCGCGGGAGGGCGGGGTTGCGCGTGCGCAGAAGGCGCGAATGTGAAGGCGGGAAAAGGTGGGATGGCGCTCCAGGGAGTACGAGGCGCTTGTTTCCTTCGCGCGGGCGGCGGGCGGAGTGGCGGGAACGGCCGCCACCCCGGGTTTCCCCGGCGGGCCCAGCCCAGCCGCTTGTCTCCCGCCGGCGGGGCCGCCTCCGGCCCTGCCGAAATTTCCCCACTTACCGACTGAGCCCTGACTGACTGACGACTGTGTGACTGACGCGCTGACGGCATCGGTCAGTCGGACAGACTTCCACGCATGGCTTGTGGCTGGAGCAGGGTAGAGAGAGGCTCAGACACCCCTGCGTCGCACCCGTTCCTTTTATATTTTCTTTATGCTTCTTCTCCTTCCTGGAAGGACTTGAGACGCCACAAACACCAGTTAGGAGCCCAGGCCCCCAGACGCCCCTCCCAAAGCCTCCCCCTCTCCCCGGGCTCCCCAGGCCCCCTCCTCCCTGGGGCTGACTCCGGACACAAGCCACCCCACCCCCCATGCTAAAGAGGAGCACGTGGAGGTGCCCAGGCCTGAGGGGTCAGCAGGAGGCCGGCCTTTCATGCTCCCTGGGCTGGTTCTGAAGTGCTGCCTCTGCTCATAGGTGGACATGTCCCACATGGAGTCCAAAGACCAGGAGCTGCAGCGCTTGGGGGACAGCAATCTGCAGGGAGAGGATAACGGAGAGGAGGATGGTCGAAGGCCAGCTAGGTGAGGAAGAACCTGGCCCAATGGGTCCACAGGCCCCTGGGGCCTTCTGCGTCACTGTTTCTTCCACAAGACTCTTCCCGCCGCTGTCTGCGCACCACACATTCATTCACACTTTCTGATGGAGCATGTCCTTTGTGCCAGGCAGGGTTCTGGGTGCTGGGGACAGAGCAGGGAGTTTGCACTCCAGAGGAAGAGACAGACAGACAGCAGGCTCATGAATAGGTAATAGGTAAGAGGGTGCTAAATACTCTCTGGAGGAAGAATTGGAGAAAGGGTGATGGGGTGGCCAGTTTAGATTGGGGGGGTCACTATAGCAGTGACAAGCGAGCCATGCGGGTATGAGGGAGAGTGATGCTCCAGGCAGAGGGAACAGCAGCTGCAAAGGCTCAGAGAGAGAGGACTGTGCTAGAACAGCAGGAGTAAGAAGGAGCGATTAAAAGATGTGATCAGACAGGTAATGGGACTTTAGACATTAATTACCCCAAGTGTGATGGGAGCCACAAAAAGGTTTGTGACATGATGTGGGCCCCTATAGCAGGAGGCAGCAGGCTGTCGCCACTGGTTCACATCTGGCCCACCCCCTGTTTTTGTCAAAGTTTTATCGGGATATAGCCACGCTTGTTCGTTTACATGTTATCTTTGGCTGCTTTCACAGAGTTGGGTAGTTGCAGCAGATTCCATATGACTTGCAAAGTCCAAAGCTGAAAATATGTACAATTTGACCCTTTATGAAAGAAGTTTGCCAACCTTGGACTAGAGTATCTGGCCGCTTTGTAGAGAATAGATTGTTAAAGCCAAGTGTGGAAGCAGGGAGATCAGTGAGGAGGCAGTTGGAATTATCCAGGTCAAGATGTCTGTGGATTGGCCCTGGGTAGATGTATAAAGGGGTTAGAAGTGGTCAGATTCTGGATGTATTTTCAGAAGGTAGAACGGAAAAAAAATTCCTAACAGATTAAATGGGGGTGTGAGAAAAAGAGGCATGAGGGATGACTCAGAGGTTGGTCTTGCCCATTTATCTATTCACCCAATATTTATTTGGGGTTGCTGCTTTGGCCAGACACTATTTTAAATGCTAGGGGTACAGCAGTAAACAAATCAGAATTCCTGCCCTCTTGGAGCTGACTGACTCTCTCAAAGGGAGATACATAGTGAAAAAAGAAAATGTGATTTGAGTGGTAGCAAGTGCTGTAAAGAAACAGAGCAGATAAGGAACAACCAGAGTGATAGGAAGTATGGAGGATCACATGTTGAAGGAGGCAGTCAGGGAGGCATCCCGGGGGCCCAAACATGTCAGGCAGAGGGCGCCGCAAGTTCAAAGTCCCTCAGGTAGGAATAAATGTGGCTGGTGTGTTCACAAAACAGCAAGAAGGCAGCGTGCCGGGCATTGTAATCGGCATCAGGAACGCACTGTTTGCCAGAGAGATACCTCATACCCTCCCGATGTGTCCATCAAACGGGAATGGGCTGGGGAGTGGGATGCAGATACTAAACAGGTACTTGTAAGGAAGAGTTCCATGTGCCAGAAGAGCATTTCCCCCAAGAGAAGTCCAGCCTTGAGTCAAGGAAGGCATCCTTAAAGAAGTGATGTTGATAAAGAGGGCAAGTTGGTATGGAGTGGACAAAGGGGTAGAAGGATAAGCCAAGAGAGGCTTATGCAAATCTGCTATGCAAGGCTGTCAGGAAACTAAAAGAAAGCTGCTGTGGCTGGGGTGAATGCCAGAGGAAGGTTGGAGGGCCCGCCCGGGGCCAGGTTACCAGTGTTTTGTAGACTGTGGATTTTATCCTAAGGTGTTTGTGTGTGTTTTTCGTGTGTAACAGCTTTATTGAGGTATAATTCACATACCATACAACTCATCCATTGAAATTGTATAATTCAGTGGTTTTAGTATAGTCACAGAGTTGTGCAGCCATCGCCACAGTCGATTTTAGAGCATTTTCATCATCCCCAAAGAAACTGCACCCTTAGCTGTTATCCCCAAATGCTGTCTCCCAGCCCCTGGCAACCACGAATCTGCTATCCTAGACATTTCATTGAACAGAATCATACCATATATGACCTTTTGGGACTGGCTTCCTATACTGAGCTTCGCGTCTTCAGGATTCATTCATATTGTAGCATGTGTGAGAACTCCATCCCTTCTTATTGCTGAATAATATCCACAGTGTGCTTATCCATTCATCTGTTGATGGATACTTGAGTTGTCTCCACTTTTTAGCTATTGTAAATAGTGCTGCAGTCATGTTTGTGTACAAGTTTTTATGTGGATGTGCTTTCATTTCTCTTGGTATATACCTGGGAGGGGAATTGCTGTGTCCAAGAAGTAACATGCTCAGATGAAGGTTATAAAAAGATACTGGCTGCTTTGTGGACCATGGTGGAGAGGACTCACCAGTGGACCTGGGGAGATGAGGTGGGAGGCTTCTGCTGGAGTGGCATCCAAGGGAGGGAAATAGAGAGATGTGGATGGCTTGAGGGGATCATTTAGTGAGGCTTGAGGGAATAAATAAGCTGAAGATGTCTCCTGGCCATGGAGTGTGGCAGCTGGCTCTTACTGGCTTGCCAGAGCCAATTCTGCACATTTCTTCCCAATTTGGCATTTAGTGATTTTATGCTGGTAGCTTGAAATTGGCTATGGTCATAGTATTTGCACCATATAAATTGGTCAATACCACAAATTGGGGCTTTTGTCTCCCCGAGAGAGTCAGTTGGTACGGGCTAACCAGCACACCACTGCTCCCAGCTCTTAGGCTTGTGGTTGCCAGCCATCAGTGGGTTCTCTAGCATGAGTTCTATTTTACCCTTGTTGACTTTGGGATGGCTGAGGACCTCCACATGAACACATCCAACAGATGCTGACTCGGAACTCAGGACGGGCCAGTGCTTGGGGATGGTGCTGTGGGAGTCACCCCTTCAAATGGCTGTGGTGCCAAGTGGCAAACGGGCTTCCTCGGGAGAGAGTGAGATGAGGCCAGGCTCAGGCCAGGGGTCCTGAGGACCCCACCCATAAAGCCAACTTCCCCTTACCTCCCACACTCCTCTGCTCTAAAGCAGGCCACAGGATGGGATGGTTTCTTGGTGTGTGCTGTCAATTGGAAACCAGCAAAAGAGTAAGAGAATGGCTCAAGTACTTTATTTGGGAACATCTTATTGCATAGAGCATGTTTACACTGGGATCTAGAAACACAGACAATTGCAAATAATTTATAGAGACTCCAAGAAGTTCCACAAATGCTTTGGGCTGAAGGACAGGTGGGATTAGAGCCAGTGCAAGGGCCAACTAATTGACCCAGTATCGAACGCTCAGCAACATGATTAAAATGTTAACACAGTTCTGCACAGAAAAGTAGAGAGGAAGGGGCTTGTCAGCTTCAATGCAAACCCTCCCACTCCCTGGCTATGCTTTAGTAAAACATCATTTTGCCCAAGAGCCAGAGACTCTGTCGTGTTCCTCCTTGAATGTCTGATTAGCTCACCTCCCCTCTTGGGACCACTGCCTGCGGTGGTCATATGTGGCTGGCGGATTGTTTACTTGTATATCAGTTAGAGGCCATGGAGGGAGGGCCTCAACAGCAGGCGGTTTTGGCTTAAACCCCTGCCAATCATGGCTTTACCTGGAGCTAACAGATGGTCTCTGCGCTTAGACCCATTTCCTCCACCGTTCCTGGGCCCCTTGCCAGCCTGGACCCTGCTTGGAAACACTGTCCTAATCCTTGTAGCCGAATCAGGGAATCCTTAGAAGGACAGACAATAATAGATGAGTGTGACAATGTGTTCACTGTCCCTACCCCCACTGCTCAACCCACACACAGGCCATGCACACCCAGCCCTGGTGTTGGGCTGGCTTCCATTCCCTGGCCTCGGTCCAGGGTTCGGCAACAGAAGCAGGCCCAAGACCAGGGGAAGCCAGCAAAGAGGACACTATGCATTTTGTTTATTAAAGTTAATTGGCAAATGCAGGCCCAGGGAAGCCTGTGATTCATTAGCATCCTGATTAATATGCAGCTGCTGAATATTAAGAAAAATGAAATAGAAAGGAATAAATCCCCAAAGGAGGGGGTGGGAAAAATAAAGCAGCTCCCTGCAGACATCTGATGCAGGCCTTTGTCCTATGAAAAATTTGAATTAGCTGAATCCAAGTGATTTTTCACCATTTGCCCAGCTGCCGTGAAAACCCATTCGGTCCTCATCCCGTGAGCCTTAGAAAAGCACAGCTTTCAACCGTTAGCAGCTGAAGCAGGTCATGAACAATTTCGCACAAAGAAATGTGTGGTATAGCATTTATTTTATTTCAGGATCCTTAAACTGTTCAGATCATCCAGTCAGCCACAAGGCCTTACTGGAGTAATGTTACAGACAGCCCCATCCATAGTTCATTCCTTTAGGTATTTGATGATCATTTATGAAGCTTCAGGGATATTGAAAATCAAAGATGAGCTAGATGCAGTCCCTGCCCTCCTGACTTGCCTATTGTATAAAATATGGCAGCATTTGATCAGTGCTATAATAAGGTACAGTAAAGGCACGCCCATGTGCAGAAGCTCTGTTCATTGCACCATGAAGGAGACAGAAAGGGATGGTCATTCCAAGTGAAGACCAGTGGGTCTAGTGAAGCTTTGGTACATTCCAAGTTAGTAGAGTTGGAGAATGGAAGGCGCAGTAGAGGAAGTTAAGGCTGGAAAAGTGTGTGTGTGTGTGTGTAAGAGTCCGGGCCCGAGAGGGCCTTGTGTGCTGTGCTGTGTAGTTTAAACTTGATCGTGTGGCTGCTGGGGAGTGTCTTAGGCTGTCAAGCAAGAGTGGGAAGTCAGATTGCAGTACAGCCCAGCAGAGAGATGATAAGAACTGGCTTGCAAATGATTAGGTAGGTATGAGACACTGGATTTGAGACCAATTAAAGAGGTAGAAATGAAAGGATGTAGTGACAAGATTGGAGGGACAGAGAGGAGCCAGACTTTTAGGCCAATGGCTAAGTTTCTGGCCTGGGAACCAGGTGGCTTTCGGTGTCATTCACTGAGAGGAAAGGGGGTGAAATCACTTGGGGGGAAGAGGATGACTTTGGTTTGCAGGTGTGGAGTTTGGAGGTGGCCTGGAGGGGGTTGTGTTCATTGGTTGGGAGCTCAGAAGAGAGGTCTGGGCTGGAGACGCTCAGGAGTTGGAAGTCGTAGAAGTGAGGATGGGAATGAAAGGCCTCATTGGTCACCCCAGACAAATTCATAACCTCTACTACAAGAGGTAGATTCTGGGGGCACAAAGGTGAAGGAGACGTGGCCCCTCCCCTCAGGAGAGGGAGGCCCAGGCGTGGTCAGGGAGTTTGTAGGGCACCACATGCTCTTCACCCTACTAGGGGGCACCGGGGAAGACTTTGCAAAGTAGACTGGCTTGGGTAGAGAAGGGGAGTGCTGAGGATTCCCGGAGCGACAAGGTGCCTTTGGAGGACCACAGGGAGTGGGTTATGGAGTGGTGGGAGAGGATCAGGTGGAGAGGCCAGCAGAGGAGAGGCATGGAGGGCCTCACCACATAGCCAGAGCAGGGTGAGAGCATCCAGGAAGAGACCATACAGGGAACCAAGGAGAGACCCAGGAGAGCACCAAATATGCCCGACTGTTTAGGGGAAGGCGAAGCAGGCGGCCCAGAAGGACCAGCAGTGAAGGGAATGCCAGCAGTATTAGCTGCTGTCACGAGGTCAAGGGCATTACACGCTATGGGATCCAGTGGTTTAACCACAAGGTTACCAGGGACCTTGGTAGGAGCTGTTTCGTGTGCAAACCGGGGCAGGAACCTCCGATTATGGTGGGTTGAGAAGTGAGTGTGAGGTAAGAAGGCATACTCAGCAAGTATAGGTAGCTCTTTCTAGAACACTGACCATCAAGGGAAGGAAGGAGGGAAATGGTTGGCTGAAAGGACGCCTGAGGTCGAGGAGAGATGTGTGTGTGTTGTGTTTTCAAGATGGAAGAGGTTTGAAATAACATATATCAAGGGGAGCCAGCAAACAGGGAGAGGTTAAAGATACAGGAAGAGGGAAGAGTTCAGAAGGATGGGATCCAGAGCCAGGCAAAGTGTGGGGATTCTCTCCCACTAAGCTTGGAGGATTGGAAAGAGGAAGGGCAGTTGGGGATATACCTGTAAGCCGGTGTAGAGGGAGTTATTGGCCTGTACTGTTTCTGTATGTGCTCCATTTAAGGGGCGGCAAGTGTGAGGTCAGGCACAGGAGAATTACGAAGACTGGGAATTATGAGAGAGGGGGGTGACCAGCCCTCAGAAAATGGACACCAGTAGCCCCAGGACCCTCCTGAGGCTCCAGCAATACTCAAGTTCCTGGTGGCAGAAAACGGACGCACTTGGCTGTGGTGTGCCAGGGTGGGGTTTTGGTAGGTGAACAGGTGTGGTGAAAATTAAAGGGAAGATGGGGACCTTGAGACCAGCAGCAAGATATAAAGGTCCTGGGGGTTTAGGCGTCCCCATTATAATCATGAGCTGTTTTTTCTTGCTTTCTATCTTTCTTTCTTTCTTTTTTATTTCTTTTAAAGCATAACAACATACAAACACGAACATTCTTACCAGATGATCATTCCATTCTTGGTATATAATCAGTAACTCACAGTATCATCACATAGTTGTATACTCATCACCATGATCACCTCTTAGAACCTTTGCATCAATTCAGAAAAAGAAATAAAAGGAAAAAAGAAAAAAATTCATACATACCATACCCCCTACTCCTCCCCATCACCAATCACCAGCATTTCAATCTACTGAATTTATTTTAACATTTGTTCCCCCATTGTTTATTTATTTTTTTATTTTTTTTTGTTTATTTATTTTTAATCCATATGTTTTACTTATCTGTCGATAAGGTAGATAAAAGGAGCAACAGACACGAGGTTTTCACAATCACATAGTCACATTGTGAAAGCTGTATCATTATACAGTTATCTTCAAGAAACATGGCTACTGGAACACAGCTCTACATTTTTAGGCAGTTCCCTCCAGCCTCTCCATTACACCTTAACTAAAAAGGTGTTATCTATATAATGCGTAACAATAACCTCCAGGATAACCTCTCGACTCTGTTTGGAATCTCTCAGCCTTTGGACACTTTATTTTGTCTCATTTCATTCTTCTCCCCTTTTTGTCTAGAAGGTGTTCTCAATCCCTTGATGCTGAGTCCCAGCTCATTCTAGGATTTCTGTCCCACGTGCCAGGAAGGTCCACACCCCTGGGAGTCGTGTCCCACATAGAGAGGGTGAGGGCAGTGAGTCTGCTTGTCATGTTGGCTGAGAGAGAGAGGCCACATCTGAGCAACAAAAGAGGTTCTCTGGGGGTGACTCTTGGGCCTAATATAAAGTAGGCTTAGCCTGTCCTTTGCGGGGTTAAGTTTCATATGAACAGACCCCAAGATTGAGGGCTCAGCCTATTCCTTTGGTTGTCCCCACTGCTTTGTGAGAATATCAGGGATTCTCTACTTGGGGAAGTTGAATTTTCCCCCTTTCTCACCATTCTCCCAAGGGGTCTTTGCAAATACTTTTTTATTCACTGTTCAAATCACTCTAGGATTTATTGGGGCATCACTCTGAACAAACCTACAGAATCTCTTGCCCTACTCAACGTTCCATGTACTTATGGTATTCAATTAAGCTGTCCACATAAGTTATATTAGGAAATGCACTAGTCAAAATATAAATTTTGAACCAAATAAACATTTTTTGCTTTAGTCTCACACATAAGTTAAAGTTTTAAAATATGAGTTACTGTCTATTTTCAACACCCTGCAGTATTGACATTCATGGGCTGTTCTTAAAAAAAAAATAAAAAGCCTGTATTATCCACTTGAATCCAGATATTACAGAAATCTGAGTGTTAAAATGTAGATGTGTTCCTGGACCATGCACCCCCCAAAAAATGTAGATGTGTCCCATGTCTGAATTAGTCACCTTGTCTTACCATCCCAGGAAAAGAAGAGCTGTTGCAGGCTAGGTGGTTATAAACTCGTGAATGAGTAAATCTTTGTTCCAAATTAAAACATCTTTTCACATGAATGTTTAGGGAGTGGTGCTCTGTAGTCAGTTTGTTTTTCCTAGCTAGCTGATATAAATCTTAGGTATAGAATACTGGCCTAAACTGGAGGCACACTTTTTCCCATCTTGATCAATGCATCAGACCCATTGGTTTGGCTTTGGAGGCAGGTGAACTTGCCTTCTTTGAGTGAAGCCAGAAAAAAGGAGGAATAGATGGGACAGAAGGCACCTCGCATTTATTCAACAAACAATGGAAGATTTACTATGTGCTGGATGTTGGGAATGTAGAGAGATACGTGACAGTACCCCCCGGGAAGTGGTACTAAAAAACTACAAGCTAAAAAATACTTGTAGTTTAAGCCAGTGTACCCAGTGGTAGTGCTGTGCTTGGGGAGTTAAAGAGCAGAAGGCAGTTCCCTAATCTAACCTTGGATAGGTCATGGGAAGCTTCCCAGAGTGTTCTGAGCTAGACCTTAATGGACGAGTCAGACAGCAAGTGCAGAGGCACAGAGGCAAGTAGAGGCCTGGCATGGAGTACATGCCAGCAGCATTAGGCCTGGGAAGTTTCGTACACATGAGCACGCTTGGCCACCCAGGATCGTGTACTTTGCGTTCCCCTGTGCTTGGACACTGAGAGCTAAGAACAACGAGCAAAGGCAGTCAGAAGAATGAAAGCCAAAAAAAAAAAAAAAATAGTTTTGTAGAGAAAGGATCCAAAACTAAAGATAATATTTTCTAAGTAATCAGTGTTTAACTTGAGGTCATGGCAGACTTTATGATTTTGTGTGAACTGGTGTCATAAATTGAATTATGAACCCCAGGGAAAGACATGTTCTTAATTTTAATCTATGCATCTGTGGATGTGAGCCCACTATAAATAGGGCCTTTTGAAGATGTTATTATTGGTTAAGGTATGGACAACTGAATCATAGCAGTGCTAATCCATATTAACGGAGGCCTTATAAGGGGAAGAAACAAGAAGCCCTAAGTCAGAAGAAAGCCACAGGGATGAACCAGAAGCAGGCAGTCAGCAAGAACTGGAGGGGCAGACACGAGGGAAAGAGAGATGGCCATGAGAGAGGAGGCACAAAGGCAAGCCAAGGAACTCCAAGGAATACAGCAAACCAGCCCCGGAAGGCTACAGACTCCAGGGAGACAGTATGGTTTTGTCGACACCTCTGTTTTGGACTTCTAGCCTCCAAAACCATGGACTTAAAAAATACTTGTAGTTTAAGCCATCCCACTGTGTGGTATTTGTCATAGCAGCCTGGCAAACTAAAACAATCAATATGTTCAGGAACTGCTGTATTAGCACCCTGAGTCTCAGCTGTTGAGAGCTGGAAGGACCTGTGATGAAGACAGGGAAACTGAGCACCAGGAAAGAGAGTGGGGCCCAAGCCTCTCAAAGGGACACAGGCCACAGGCTGGGGAGTCAGGCCAGCTGGGTACATAGCCGGTACACAGCGCAGGTCTGTCACAAGCTGGCCTTGTGACATTGAGAGAGTAACTTACCCTGCTGAGCCTGTGTCCTCATCTATCAAGTGAAACTAATGAGGGCACCAACCCTAGAGGATGGGCATGAAGACGCAGCAAGTTGAGGGGTGTGGCTTAGTCCAATGCCTGGCAGATTGGAAGTGCTTAGGAAATTTTAGCTATAATTTCTCACAGTAGCAACCCTATTACACTACATGATCAGAACCTGGAGTTGCTCAGGTATCAAGTCAGATAAAGCAGAGAATCCTTTTTTAATGAAGCTTACTTAAGCATTTTATCTTAATTGAAAACACACAAGTCTCCTCAGAGATGGCAGCTTTTTTTTTTTTTTGCATAAGCTTAATTAATAATGCATTATCCACAATTTCTAGGTTTTTGTTTTTGTTGTTTTTTAAAATAGAACAAAAGTTCTCAGGCCTGACAAAGCAATCTGAATACAGAATCCTTCCAGATTTTTATGATCTTTGCCCTAATCTATAGTTGTATCACTTACACCTGACTTTAATAGTTATATTTTTATTAGACTCATTCAACTTAGCTTTTTAGAAAGTTGTCTTTTCCCCCCATTTCATTGGTTACACACTATTTAAATAATAACAATAATTAGAGTCACATATACAACCATCAAGCAGGGAGACATAAGTAATTTCCTAAGGTGTTTACCTCCCTGGTGGGAGCAGAGATGTGCAGTGCATGAGCCCAAAGTGTTCTCCTAGCTGTCAGCATCACTCAGGAGGTTTAGAAGGGGCTGGAAGTTAGAGGCATATGGGAAGATGGTGGGGATTGAAGCTGCAGGAATCAGTCCCTCCACCAAAACAACTATTAAACTGGCAGGAACTGTTCTGGTTCAGTTATTTTGGAACTCTGGAATCTAGTGGAATGCTCTGCAGCCTCCAGGGAAAAACAGGAGAAAGAGGCTGGTAAATTGCAGTAAAATGTAGGTGAATTTCACCTTCTGTGTAGTTGCTTCCATTCCCCATCCCCCAGCTATGTGGCAGGCAACAGTGGAGACTCTTGCAGCCTGGGCTCCTGTTGCAGCTTGCTGGTACCAGGGTGGCTATCAGAACCTAGGCCTCCAAAATCCAGAGGAGTATGTTCTGCTCACTGATGGCTGCTTTTTAAACAGTTGCCACGTGGGGCAACGCTGACCCTTCAGGGCTGTAACTCTGAGTCTCAGGTGTCACACAGATACCCAAATCTGTGTGAATAGGGATAATCTGACTTCTGCCTTTCCAGTTGGAATGCCTTTTATTTTCTTCTCTTGCCTCATTGCTCTGGCTGTGATCTGCAGTACGACGTTGAACAGGGATGGCAGTAGGCATCCTTGTCATGTTCCTGGTCTTAGGGCGGGAAAGAATTATTTTAGTCTTTCACCATTGAGTATAATACCTGTTGCGGGTTTTTCACAAATGCCCTTTATCATGCTGAGAAAGTTCCCTTCTATTCCTAGTTTTCTGAGTGTTTTTTCATGAAAAAATGTTGAATTTTGTTAGATCCCTTTTCTGTATCAACTGACATAACAATGTGGCTTTTTCCCTTCATTCGATTAATGTGGAGTAACACAGTGATTGATTTTCTTATGTTGAACCACCCTTTCATTTCTGCGATAAATCCAACTTGGTCATGGTATATAATCTACTTACTATACTGTTAGATTTGGTTTGCCAGTATTTCAACATTTTTATTGTGAAATATAACATATATTCAGACTAGTGATAAATTTCAAAGTTCATTTTAACAAGTAGTTATAGAGCAAATTTCAAAGTATGGGTATGGGTTGCAGTTCTACAATTTCAGGTATTTTGTTCTAGCTGCTCCAAGACACTGAAGACTAAAAAGAAATATCAGTATAATGATTCAATAGTCATACTCATTTGTGAAATCCTATACCTATGTATAATTCCACCATCATCTTTGATCTTTCCATACATCTCTTTGGGTTTGTTTGGGCTATGGCAATTCTAAATTTTTGATATTGGAAAGGTCTGTCACTAATATGGGGTAAGGAGATGGAACTATCTGATGTTCTGGAGAGGCTGGGCTAGGTTTCAGGCCTTATCTGGACCAGGGACCCATCTGGAGGTATAGGTTTCTGGAAGGTTACTCTAATGCATGGAACCCTTGTGGAATTTTATATATTGCCGTAGGTATTCTTTAGGACTGGCTGGAATGGTCCTAGTTGGGGGTTGGCAGGTTATAACTCTCTCAGTGGCTGAGAGAGTTCGAGCAGAGTCGAGAGGTTATCCTGGAGGTTATTCTTATGCATTATATAGCTATCCCTTTTTAGTTTATGGTGTATTGAAGTGGCTGGAGGTAAGTATCTGAAATTGTTGAGCTCTGTTCCAATGATTGATTCTTGGAGATGATTGTATAATTATATAGCTTTTATAGTGTGACCATGTGATTGTGAAAACCTTGTGGCTGGCACTCCCTTTGCCCAGAGTATGGGCAGATGAGTAAAAAAATATGGATTAAAAAATAAATGAAATAATAGGGAGACAGGATGAGGGGTAAAATAAAAATTTATGTAGATTCCAGACCTAGTGGTAATGAGAGGAAGGGGTGAAGGATATAGAATGTATGGGTTTCTTTTTTTTTCTGGAGTGATGCAGATGTTTTTAAAAATGATCATTGTGATGAATATACAACTATGTGATGATATTGTAAGCCATTGGTTGTACATCATGTACAGACTGTATGTGTGTGAAGATTTGTCAAGAAAAATATTTTTTTAGAAAAATTGAAGACTTTTGTACATCAGGGGACATTAGCAGGAAAGTGAAAAGAACCTACAGAATGGAAGAAATATATGGAAAGCCATATATCCAATAAGGGTTTAATGTCCAGAATATATAAAGAACTCCTACAATTCAACAATAAAAAGACATCCCAAATAAAAAATGGGCCAAGGATTTTAATAGATATTTCTCCAAAGATGCTATTCAAATATCCAAATGGTCAATAAGTAAGTATATGAAAAGATGTTCAACATCATTAGCCATTCGAGAAATGCAAAGAAAACTACAAGATACCACTTCACACCCTCTAGGATGACCTTTGATAAAAAACTGAAAAAAAAAAGTGTTGTCAGGAATGTGGAGGAATAGGAACCCTCGTACATTGTTGATGGTAATTTACAATGGTCCAGCCACCCTGGAAAACTAGTTGGCAGTTCTTTAGAAAACTAAACATAGAATTACCATATGACCTAGCAATTCCACTCCTAGGAATATACCCGAAAGGACTGAAAGCAGGAACTCAGACAGATACTTACACCCCAATATTTATCAGCATTATTCACAAGAGCTAAGGTAGAAACAACCCAAGTGTCCATCAACAGATGAACAGATAAACAAAATGTGTTTTTTCCATCGTATGGTGTATCCATCCAATGGAATATTATTCAGCTGTAAAAGTCATAAAGTGCTATCCATGCTACAATGTGGATGAACCTTGAAGATATCATAAAGGACAAATATTATATGATTTCTCTTATATGAAGTACTCAGAATAAGCAAATTCATAGAGGCAGAAAGCAGAATAGTGGTCACAAAGGGTTGCGTGAGGGGAGGATGGGGAGTTATTGCTAAAGGAATAGGAGCTTTGGTTTTAGATGATGAGAATCCTTTGGAGATAGACAGTGGTAAAAGTTACATAGTCTTGTCCAGGTACTTACTATTAAAGAATTGTCCACTTAAAGTGGTGACAAATATTTTTATGTTCTATATATTTACAATTAAAAATAAAAAGGAAGCATCTACACCATTTGTAATATACTTGATACTCATTTCAAAGAAGCAACTTGTAATCAAATGACTGTGGGCTCTGAAGTCAAATTTCCTTGTTCTGGGACCTTGGGTTTATTTCATCCGGGCCTCTGGTTGTGTTTTCTCAGTTATAAAATGGGAATCCCATCCCTTTCTCTCAGGGTGGTCATATGAATGAAGTAACCTAGGAAAGCGTCACCCCAGGAGTCAGATGACACATGTCCTCCTCCCACCATGCAGCTAGGTCCGATCAGCCACTCCTGGGAGAACCTGGCACAGACCTCATTCTTCTGTCATTTCAGAAGTCAAATTTCTAGCCCTTCCATCGCGACCTCCAGTGCCAACCGCCAGCTGGTGATGCTGGAAGGGAAGCCGGGGCCTTACTTTTCCTCTCTGGACTCAAGCATTGATGTCTTGAGGAAGAGAGCCCAGGAGCTGATTGAGAACATCAACGCGAGCAGGCAGAAGGACCATGCACTCATGACCAACTTCAGGGACAGCCTCAAGGTCAAGGTAAAGTCACCCCCCTCCCACAGCCACCGGGCCCACTGCAAAGCCCCAGCCAGGGACAGGGGGATACTCCTTAGTTAGAAGGGGAGGGAATGAACCCCTACCGAGGCTCTCTTAGGATCCAGGCAGGGTACTGGGCAGTGCAGGGTACCTCATTTCACCCTCACAGTAATCCTGCAGTGCGACCGCACCCATCACATAGTTGAGAACACTGAGGTTTGGGCATAAATAATTTGCCTGAGTGAGAGCCAGGGCAGGCATAGCTTTATCACACCCATGGGTGCCCCAGAGGTCGGCTGGGTCAGAACAGGGAGTCAGGGTCCTTCAGCATGTGGCTGGGGCATGGCTGGGGCTCCTGTAAAGAAGCCTGGCTCTTACTCAGAGGTCTGATGCTTATCTTGGGACCTGATGCTCCTTCAGAATATAGACTGGATCCTAGGGGTGGAACAGCTTGTTTATTCCACGTGTCATCTCCTGATGACAGATTGCCTTTCCCCTTTCTTTTTTTTTTTTCTCCCTCCTTTCCCTACCAGTGCCCACCCTGATATATCATAGAAAATGTAGACAGTATAGAAAAGTATAAGTAGTAGGAAAAATATAGAATCATCACCTATACTACCACCCCCCCTCCCCACCACAGGCCACTTGGATACATATTTTCTTCTAGTCTCTGTCTTATGTGATTTTGTCTGGACGTGGGGGAGCTTATACTATGTAGAAAATCTTGCATCTTTCTTAAAAGAAAATTAATATCACATACATGTAGGCATGTATCCCCAGTCTCTGGAGTTGTTCTTATATTTTTATAAGACAAATGGCAGAAATCTAAGAGAGCCACTTAGGACACACCTCGTGATGCCTCTTGCTTGATTTTTCAAAAATGTGTTATCCTTGAAAAGGTTTCAGATCTGGCGGAGAAGTTAGAGGAGAGGATGTATCAGCTTTACAACTACCACAACAAGATCATTCAGGAGAAGCTCCAAGAGTTCACTCAGAAAATGGCCAAGATCAGCCATTTAGAAACAGAGCTCAAACAAGTCTGCCACAGCGTGGAAACCGTGTACAAAGACCTCTGTGTCCAGTACGAGGTGCGGCGGCAGCCCACACGGGGTGGGGGCACCTGGGGAAGGAGGGCTGGGATGTGGGGCTGAACGTTGTTGAGGATGGGAACTAAAGCAGTCAGCTCCAGCACCTACTCCTAAACCCCACAGGGGTGATGGTCAATGCACATCCCATGTAAAATGGCACATCAGTGCTGAGAGGCCGGCCCTTAGGCTGTTGTTAATTTCCCACTAAGCATGTGGTCATCTCCACTGACAGAAAAGACGAAGACCCTTGCATATCTTCCCAATGCCCCCTCCACCGCAGGGCCCTGAGTGCTGAGCCTGGCACACCTTCTGGAGCCTGGCACTGCCTGGTCTTGGCTTCCTCATCACAGAAGGGCCTAAGGCTCAGAGAGACCCAGACCAGACCTCCCTGGTAGGAGAGCTGGGAGCTCACCCTGCATGGCCCAGCAACTCACAGTCCCTGAGTATGCTCGTTTCTTCGGTAGTTACAAGTAAACGTGGCCCAATACTATGGGCTTTAGACTCCCAGACTCTTATTTTCACCCTTGTTCTGCTCCAACAGCCAGCATAAGGCATTACACCCTCACGGGCTGGGGTCAGAGGGTAGAGTGAACCCTCATCAGCTTCATTGTCATTGTCACACGAGCCACTTCAAATGTCACACCCTTCCCCACTCTCCCACCCCCTGCAAGAGGAGCTTCTTTTCCAAGATTTCAACCTCTGTTGAAAAGGGATTGAGAAACTCTGTACAGGGGATTCAGTCTTCTCTTGAAGCAGTAAATCTGAGTGACTTGAAAAGGGAAATTTTAATATTTAAAAGTCAGGGCCCCTCACTCCCCATCATACAAACTGCCCCCTCCTGAGAGTTCTGGGCTCTCCACCACCTCCCTGACTGTCCTTAGCATAGCATGCCCGAAGTCCGTCCAGGCATCCCTCTGGGAAGGGGCTTCGGAAGTGCCCGGGCCCCCAGTGCAGTGTGTTCACTTGCCAGCTGTGAATGCCTGAATTCCCGTGATGGCTCTTCCCAGGATCAAAGCATGAATGTCGTGGGTGCCTAAACAAGAAAAATATTGAGTCAATGTGGTGTCTTAACAGCTCACAACTTCCTTTTAAAGTCAGTTTTCCTGTGCCCCCAGGCCACTCCTTTTGAAGAACACACACACAAAGACAGTGAGTGCTGACTGCCGTTGCTGCCCCGGTGAGCTACCTCCAGGTGACAGCCACAGGGAGAGGGCTCAGAGGCCACATTCCGGCCATGCGAGAAGTTTACTTTCCCACAGTTCTGTAATGCATCTGCGCTAAACCCAAAGCTCCCTCTGCTTGACCCAAAAATGCAGTAAGTCTAAGCCCCGCCCTGGACCCAGCCTTGGTTCTCCCCACACCTGGCAAATTCACCCCTAAAGCTCAACAGTTAATTAAATGTTTGATTTTCTACTGAGCCATGCGTCCTTCCCACAGAGGCTGGGACACCTGCTGGGCCCTTTCCTACCCAGGGAGGGATGGGAAGGCAAACACTTCAGAAAATAATCACTGTCACAGCCCAACAATTCCCCTTCCCTCCCCCAAAGCCCACCCACCCCAGAGCTTCCTGGGGAAGGCACCCACTTCACACTCCCTGGTGTCTGGGGAACCTACAGCCTTAAGGCGCTTTCATCTCAGTGTCTGTCTGTTCCTCCTCATTCCAGGGGCGGAAGGCAGGGATTATTGAGTAAAATGATTCAAAGCACAGATCTGGTCCAGTCCCTCCCCTGACATGACCCACTTAAAGGGGCCCCTGTTTGTACCGTCCTCAGGGCCCTTCCCGCCTCTTTTTCCCTCTGGCTGCTCTGGAATGTTCCATTCAGCTGCCTCCCCTTGGCTTAGTTCCAGAGACCTCAGGGGATGCAGAGAAGGTGCCCTCCCACCCCTGCTGGCCTCTGGAGGCTGAGCCAACTCTGCTCATGGAACCCCTGCGCCTCCCCCAAGGCCTCCTCTGGTATCTCCTTCTCCTTTTGCATGGCTCACACAGGGCTGTCACTTTTATTGTTTTTCATTCTCTTTTTTTTTTTCACATGGACAGGCACTGGAGTCTAACCCGGGTCTCCAGCATGGCAGATGGCCACTGAGCCACCGTTGCCCACCCTTCATTCTCTTTTTACATGTCTTTCTTCCCACAAGAGGAGCTGTTTTGGGTTCCAGCATGAGTCACAACCAGTTTGTGAGGTGTAAACACCAAAGCCTGCAGATGACTTACCTTCTTAGTTTCTCTTAACCTGAAATGGCGTGGCAAATCCTGCATCTAGCTTCAGTCCTGCTGCCTGGCCCTCACTGGCTTGCTGGGGACGGTGCCTCACTTGGGGGGTGCTTGAGGAGGACACACACCCTGTATGGCCTGATGGAGTCTCCAGCAGCCTGTGAGGCCCTCACTCCTACTGTCCCAAAGGGACACCCAGGTGGGGACAGAGGCTGGACTGAGGGTGCCTGGGGGTAAGAACCAGACCTGTTCTCTGCTCCTCCTCGCTGCCCATTGTCCCCAAGAGTCCGGTGGGTGAGGCTGCCGTGATCCCACCCCCAGCACTCTGGCCCCCACCTTCGTAGGTATTCACAGCCTCCAGGTTCAGGGCATGCCGGATCACATGGTACTCGTCAGAAATCCCATTCGCTCCCAGCATGTCCCGGGCCTGGCGGGCAATGTCCAGGGCTTTCCCACAGTTGTTCCTCTTCAACAGGGAGACCATTTCCGGGGTGGCCCTGGGGGTTGCAAGTACCGGGTTATGAGAACTGACCCAGCCCCAGGCACACAGGTAAACCCAGCAGGGCCATTCCTGGCCTGGCTCAGCAAGGCCAAGAAGAAGACAAGGGGCAGGTCCCCAGAGGCTACCTGGCCGGAGGGGCCACTACTGGAGGGGCACGGGGCCATCCTGCCACAGCTGTCTTCCCTGTGCACCGCCCCATACCCAGCCCCTACTTGTCTTGATCCTTTAAGCGGCCAAGTTGCAGGCAGGCATGAAGGCCCAGAGTGATCTCGGTGAGCATGTCTGCCAGCTTCTTCTGAATCAGCTGGTTCCTGGCCAGTGGGGAGCCAAACTGTATCCTAGATGGGAAAGGTTGGGGTAAGGGCAAGAGGCCCGCTGCTCCATTCCCTCCCAGGGCCCCATTCTTCCAGGAAGCCTTCTCAGACTGCCTTGGCCCCTACTGGCCTTGCCCCAGCAGTTCTTGGCTGCTCGGAAGGACTGTATTGGCCATTTTCACAGATGAAATGTCAGGTCTGGTGGGCAGAGCTGAGGAACCACAAATGGGGTAAGGAATGGAAACCAAACATCCCTGCCCCAGGAGCTCCCAAGGCAGCCCTCCAACACCTGTGCACCCCCATACCTGTCCAGGGTGTACTGTCGGGCCGTGTGGAAGCAGAACTCAGCAGCTCCAAGCACGCCCCATGTGATGCCGTAACGGGCATTGTTTAGGCAGCCGAAGGGACCCTGTGGTGTGGAGATGGGGGCCTGAGAACCGCCGCTGAAGTATGGGGAAGCGCCCTTCCCCAAAGTGCTGTCAGCATAAGCAGAGGGAACTCAGGACAGCCATCAAAAGTCACATGGCCCTGGTCCCAAAGCTGGAGCCTCTCAGGCCTTGCTCAGTGCCAGCTCACTCTTGGTTCAGGGTCTAGCTTTGATGCCCAGATCTCGGAAGCTGATGTAGGAGACAGGAAAATGCACCAAAGTCAAGGGCTTGTGCTGCTTCAGACCTTTCTGGCCTAGGCAGAGAGCCAGCTTATGAGCGAGAAGGGGCCCCCAGGTCGGTTGTCAGCACGTGGTGAAGAAGCTGAGCTGCTCAGAGTCACCAGTGTGGGTGGGATATATGAAGGTCAATGCAGATCCACCTGTCCCCTAGCTGGGGCTCCAGGGCAGGGCCAGCCCAAGAAGGCTAAGCCAGCAGGTGGTCCCACCCCAGTCCCCAAGGTGATCGCTGCTCACCGCCAGGCTGGAGGCCTTTGGCAGCACGTTCTCCTCTGGCACCTCCACACCATCCATGATGATCATGCCCGTGGCTGAGGCCCGCAGGGAGAACTTGCCCTCAATCTTGGGGGCCGAAAGGCCCTGCATCCCCTTCTCCAGCAGGAAGCCCCGGATGCAGCTGTCTTCACACCGGGCCCACACTACAAATAGGTCAGCCACGGGCGAGTTGGTGATCCTGGGGTGGGACAGGGCATTGAGGGGTCTGGCAACCACCTCCAGTTCTGCCCACCCACCTGCTCAGCCCCAGGCTGCTCACCACGTCTTGGTTCCATTGAGGGTGTAGCTCTTGCTGGATGGGTTGTGGCGAGCTCTGGTCTCCATGCTGCCAGGATCACTCCCATGATTGGGCTCTGAGAGTCCAAAGCAGCCCAGGAGCTCCCCCTTGGCTGCAGGGACCAGGCAGTTTCATCAGCTGCTCAGCTCCCACTCATCCCCTCAACTGAAAATGGCTTCATGGGCAAGACAAACCTGGCCGTGTCATCCCAGCATCCCTGGGCAATGCTGTGATTGGGAAGGAGCCTCAGAGGAAGCAGGAAGGGGTCAGCTAAAGCATGTCTCAAAGGACAGTGGAAAGGAGTTAAGTTGCATGAGGATGTGGAGAAGAGCATTCTGGCAGTGGGAACAGGATGTGCAAAGGCACAGTGGAGCAGCATATTTGGAGAATTCCAAGGAACTGAGTCTGGCAAGGGAGTAGCAGTTAGGAGAGCAGCCAGGGATGAGCTGGACAGGTCAGCAGATGCCAGGTCACGCAGGGCCTCACGGACCGGCTGAGGAAGTTAGGACTTTAAACTTCAGACTTGGATAGGAGAGCCACAGAAAGGTTTTAAGCCTGGAAATAAATTAGGAGGGAGATGCTGGTGGCAAGAAAGGGGCAGATTTGGATGAGACCTGAGAGGCGATGGTCAGGGCTGGTGAGGGTTTGGATGTGGGGTGAGGCCCGGGCCTGGGTGGGTTTGGCATTATACTTGAGAGAGGGGTCACACAGAGCTCCAGACCACAGGGGCTATCTACTTCCCACCAGATTCCACAGGGAGCCACTCACCCAGCCGGGGCAGGTACTTCTGCCGCTGCTCTTCGCTGCCATAGGCGTAGATGGGGTGCATGACCAGTGAGGACTGGACGCTCATTGCCGACCTGTAGCCACTGTCCACCCGCTCCAACTCTCGGGCCAGGAGCCCATAGGCTACAGATGAGACCCCGGCACAGCCATACCCTAGTGGGGTTGGGGGGGAGTACAGGCCAACAGGGTTAATTAAACTCCTGCCTTGCTGGGAGCTGATGGCAGAGTGAGACAAGACACCCAAGGAGGTGGCCCCAGGCTGGCTCAAGCTTGAGAGTTTATTCATTTTGTGTCTCCCCACCCACCCCTCCCCGGCAGCTTTCTGAGGGAGGGATCACAGCCTCACCTTAGAGACCAGAAAACAGTGGCTCAGGGAAGGGAAGGGGCTTTCCAGGACACAGGGAAAGAAAGGGCGAGAAGCCTACCCCTACCTTTGATGGTGGGGCCCAGGACACCCAGCTCCCCCATCTCCGAGATGATCTCCCGATGAAAAACTGCCAAGGCACAGACACCCGAGCTCAGACCCAGGCCCAGCCCGAGGGAGCCCCCCTAGTCCCAGAAGCCTGACAGAGTCAGGTGGGAATGGAAGCCCCAGTACCTTCGTTGCGATTGGCCAGCAGGATGCGAGGGAGGAGGCGCCCTTGGCAGTAGTCGCGGAAGGTGTCCCTGATGAGAATCTCGTCCGAGCTCAGTTGCTCCTCCAACACCAGCGGGTCTCGCCAGTCAAATTCCGGACGCGAGGCTGGGGACAGGAGCAGGAGCTGAGCTCGGCCGGACCAGCGACTCCGAGCTCTCCTCCTGGACCCCTCACCCGAATCTATTTCCCAGCCCCGGAGGAAGAGGGGACTCCCAAGCCTGCCCTCCTGCCTGGGCGGCCCTCGCGGTGTGGGACACACGCCAGTGGACGGGGCTGCGGCGGCGCGACGGGAGGAGGGCTCCTTACACGTGGCGGGTTGGCTCGCCGTCCTCGAATCCTTCCCTGCAAGCCCGGGACGGGAGGGTCAGGCCGTGCAGCCGCCGAGTCCCCCACCCAGCGAGCCACCCCTGGCCGGGACTGACCGGTCTGTGCCGCCACCGCTCCCCAAGTGCGCAGGCCGCGCAGGCCGGGGTAGCGGCTCAGCAGCCGCGCGGAGACGCCTCTCAGGGCCATGCGGGCGGCGGACAACCAGCAGAGGGGGGAAGGCCTGGAGGAGCCGGGGGGCTCACTGCCCGAACCGCAGCGCGACAGACACAGCCCTTTGACCTAATCCCAGGTGGGGCGGCGCGGGGGTGGGGTGGGAACTCCTCCACGGCTCGGCCTCTTAAAAGGGCGATGCCAGCCCCGCCGCTAAAGGCGGGCACTCCAAGGCAGATATGGATGAGCCCCTTTAAGAAACAGAAAGGGAAGGGGCGGAAGGCGAGGGCGCCAGTCCGATTGGTCATCTAGATCCTTGCTCTGATTGGCTCTGGGTGTGGCCCCCGGCCCACTCCTGATTGGTTAGTTGTAGGGGGCGTGTGCAGAGGGTTCCGGAATTAAATGCGTGAACTGAGGCGCGAAAGGAAATGAGTTCTGGAGTCCCGGAGGTCAGACCTCAGGGCCGCCTCTGTGGGGTGCTGCCCGCCAGTCTGTCCCAGGCAGCACGTGTAGCCACGCGTGACTGTGTGTGTGACTGGTGTGAGTCCCTGGGCTGTGTGACTCTGCGCGTGGATTGCTTACCTTTATGTGGATGGGAACCGGCCGTGTGCATCTGTGTGATTGTGTTGGTTGTATTTGGCCTGAGCGATTGTGTTTCTCTGGGATGTTGTATGATTCTGTAACTGTATGTCTGCATGTGTGTGATTTAGTCGTCATGGGTCACAGGTCCTGTTTCTGGAATGTTCGCGTTTCTAGGATGTTCTATAACTGCGTGTGGTTGAGTGTGTGATTTCATGTCTGTACCTGTGGCTGTAATTATGTGCAATGCTGGCAACAGTTTTGAGTCTGTATGGGTGTGTCTGTGTGGTGATGTGCTGAATCACTGTATGATCTTGACTGTGAATGTGTATTTCTCTGTGATTGTATCTGGTGTGATTGTATCTTGAGACCACAGTATCTGTATGTAATTATGTCCAAGTGGTTGCAAGAGTGCTTGTGTTGGGCCACGGTGGCTCAGCAGGCAAGAATGCTTGCCTGCCATGCCCGAGGACCCGGGTTCGCTTCCCGGTGCCTGCCCATGTGAAAAAAAAAAAAAAAAGAGTGCTTGTGTTGTGATTGTGTATTTCTATGTCTCTGTTGACTGTGGAGGTTGTGTGCCTGTGTAATTGACTGTGACTGTGTAAGTGTGGCCATATGTCTTTGTGGTTTCTTGTCTTTACATTTGTAAGCTTTGTGGTGATATTCCACGTCACTGTGTGTCTGTGTGGTACAGTGTGTATGACTGTGTTTTGGCAGCTTTGTGTCTAAGAGTGGCTGTTATCGTTGTGATGGTTTGCCTGAGCATTTGTATGTGTATCTGTGTGTGCCTAGCATGATTGTGTTTATGTGTCAGTGTGATTCAGTCTGTGTGCAGTGGGTTGTCATTATGTGTCTGAGTGTAACATGATACCGTGCGGAGCATTTGTATGGCAGGTATAACTGCTTGACCATCTCTGTATCTAAGATCTAAAAATCACACATGACCTGCCCATTTCCCAGCTGGGGAAACTAAGGCCCAGAAAGCAGAAGGATCTTGTTCAAGGTCACGGAGGCCCAGGGGGTAGGCAGGGAACAAGGCTAGGATCCAGCTCTCCTGATGCCAAGGCCAGGCCTCTGCCTGCCCAGGAACCCCTTTCTGCGTCAATGCTCAGTGTATTTGTGTATGTTGCATGCAGTGCCCTAGACAGCATATCTGAGTGTGACTTGGGACTTGAGTATGCCAAGTACCTGGGTCCTGGGTGTCCCGGGGTCCTCCTATCTTTTGGGCCCTTCTCACCCTTAATATCCAAATAAAATTGTTCAAATACCACAACCCGCCTCAAACACACACACGTACACACAAAGAAGTTAGTCCTCCGCCACCCAGAAATGTCTGAGATTCCACATAACTGTGGGTCTTCTGGTCACCTCCCTCCTTCTGCGACCAATAACCTCTCTCCTTCCACCCCTCCCTTCCCCAAAGCCCTCTTCCTGGAGCCCGTGTGGATGTTAGAGTTCCCTGATGCCCCCAGGGTGTCAGAAGATGATGACAGTGCAAACACGGAAACACAATTCGGACCTTGCTACCCTTGGAAGCCCATCCTGCCTCCTGGCCACATGCTCCCAGGAGCTCTGTCTCTCTCTGGGACCTTGTCCTCTTGTCTCACCTTTTAGAGCCAAACATTGAGTGTCTTATGCCAAACCAGGGAGATCTCACCCCAAGAAGTACTCTGTTTTTCATTTCAGAAAACCACTCAAACTCCAATTAATTTTTGCTTTTTTTAATTAAGGAAAATTTCACCTAGCATCAAATTAACCATTTTAAAGTGTACAGTTCCCACCAGCAATGCATGAGGTTTCCAATTTCTCTACATCCTGACCACTGCTTGTTATTTTGTGGTCTTTTTTCAAATTATAGCCTTCCTCGTGGGTACGTACAGCTGGCTTTTTACCCTGCATTTCCCCCTACCTTGTAACACATGATAATTTTTTTTTTGTCTTTGTGTGATATTTGTGACCCACCAACTCTGTATAACTATGTGTGAGGTTCCCTGCTTTTTTTTTTTGGCATGGGCAGGCACCGGGAATCAAAACCAGCAGGTGAGAACTGTGCCTGCTGAGCCACTCTGGCCTGCCCGGTTCTGTGCTTTTAACTACGGGAGTATTTGAGTCCATGCCTGCGCGTTTACTTGTCTTTGACTGCGGGTGCCCCCTAGGGTTGAACATTGGTAACTGCGCAACTGTGTGTAAATAATCACGTGTTGTGACAGCAACAAGTGGTGTGACTGAGTTTGCAGGTTTTGCACGTTCCTATGTGCGACTGTGTCTCTGATTCTCGATGTGTAGCTGTGTGTGTCACCATGTGGTTTTGTGCGTTTGTGAATGGTTGTGTGTGACTGTGTCTTAGGCTTATGCACCTGAGGCTACATCTATGTTTGATGGAGTTGAGCATCTGTGATTTCCGTATTCTGTAACAACCTTCCCGGGGTTTTGATTGTGGCTAAATTGTGCCCGTGGGATTGCACATCGGTATGTGGTTGTGTCAGCACCTGTGTATGTGGTTATGAATTCTGTGCCAGGGTGATGGTCTGGCTATAGCATTGTGTAACCAAAGCAGTTCCCGGTTGTGTTTCCGTGGCTGGGAGTTGTGGGTCTGTGTGTGGTTAAGCCAGGGGACTGTGTGGTCTGTGTAGGTGATGCACCAGGAACTTGTGTCATGATTTCATGAGGCTGAAATATGTGTCTGTGTGTCTGTCCGTGTCCCATCCCAGGGCTCCTGGGCACCACAGTGGAGGTCATTGCTGCAGAATCTCAGGTCTCTGTCCCATGGGGGTTGGAAATCAAACAGCAGTGGGCGCAGAGCCCAGGTGGGTAGACATCTCCTGCAGGTCAGGCGCTTCTGGTGACCTAATCCAACAACCCACCCAGGAGAAAGAGCCAGCTTTCCTCTCCTGTCCCCATCACCCGGGAGCAGGTGGAGTTACACCAGCCTCAGCCGCTTCCTGGCAGTGCCAACCGTGGGGTCCACAGTAGATATCAGGGGGCTGATTGGGCTCAGACCTTTGGGCACTCACAACCCAGGCACTTTAAAGCTAGGCAAACAGGAAGCCCCAACCCCTGGCCTCTTGCTCACCGGGGGCAGAACCTTTGGCTGCTCAGGGCCCCCACCTGATAGCAGCCTGCAAACGTCTGGGGTGTCTGATAATGCCTGGCAGGGAGTCCGTGCCAAGTCCCGCCATCAGCACGGTTGCTGCTGTTTATCAGGGAGGGGATTGCCACAGGGTCCCGCTTGGGGCAGAGGGGGTCCTGCAGTCCTCCCCAGAGTACCCATTCCACCTGTCAGCCCTTCTCCAGGAAGGTAAACTGAGAACAGGCCCCACATTTCTCACCTGGGAGGTGAGAGGGGGTGCGATGTGTGAACCCCCAACCCCTGACATCTGACCTGGGGCGGGCTCTAAGGCCCAGCCCCACACAGGCCGAGGTGAGAGATCTGTTCCCCAGAAACGGTGACCCCCCCCCTCTCTCGCCTGCCCTTATCAGGGGCTGCAGCCAATCAGCTGAGAGTGGAGAGGACGGCTCCCTGGGGCCAGCAGAGCCTCAGAGCCCACGAGGCATCTGTGGGAGAGGAGGCCCCCAGCAGGGGGTGGGGGCAAGGGCACCCAGTCTCAGAGCCAGCCATGGCTGCAGCCGAGACCGCCTTGCCTTCCATCAGCACGCTGACTGCCCTGGGCCCCTTCCCAGACACCCAGGAGGACTTCCTCAAGGTGGGGCAGGTGGGGTCCAGGTGGGCTGGCTTGGGGTCCCGGACTGTGGTCTCTAGAGCTGGGGGGCGGGGGCCTGAGCCTTGGCCTGGAATCAGCAGTGCAGGTCGGGGTCTCACCTTGGTCTAGGGATGGGGCATAGGGGTCTGGGGGAGCTGACCCAGGGTAAACTGAGGCCCTGAGCCACACATTGTGTCTGAGGCTCAGAGTGACAATCCATATGGGGGCAGAGGGGGATGGGGTGGTGGCCAGTGTATCTGGGGGATGGGAAAGGAGAGGGAGAGTCTGGGGGGGTAAACTGAGTCCCCAGCCTGCCATCCCTGGCTCTGTCAGCCCTTCCCCCATCCCGGTGTGGCTGCAGATAATGGAGGTCTTATCGGCTGCCTGCAGCCAGACCAGAGCGACCTCTGTCCCTGGAGGGGGTGGGTGGACAGGCTGTCAGACAGGCAAACAGACCCCTTTCCGGAGCCTCGGGCCAGCCTGCCCTCATCAGAGCGTCCAGGCCTGCACCCCCTCTCTGGGCAGGGTTCCCCAGGGGCCTGCCAGAGCCTCACTCTGCCGGCTCCCTTCCCCGCAGTGGTGGCGCTCCGACGAGGCGCAGGACATGGGCCCAGGCCCCCCGGGGCCCCCTGGGCCTCCCTTCCACGTACAGACAGAGTCAGAGGAGGATGAGGAGGATGCCACTGCCACCGCCGCCTGGGACCTGGATCTCTTCCTCACCAGCTTCCCAGGCCCGGAGCCGGAGGGCGCGGCCCGGACCTGCGCTCTGACTCCGGGCGAGGGGCCGGGGACCCAATACCCGCCGCCGCCCGAGACTCTGGGCCCGTACCCGGGCGGCCCGGGGCTGCTGGCTGGAATCTTGGGTCCCGAGGAGCACCAGGGCTGGGCGCGCCCGGACTCCCGAACCCCGGGCCCCGACGCCTTCGGGGGCGCAGCCCTGGCGCCCGTCCCCGAGTCCAAGGGGCTGCTTCTGCAGCCGGTGTACCCCGGGCCGGGGGCGGGCTCCTCGAGCAGCTATTTCCAGCGGACCGGGCTGTCGGTGCCCGCGGCGCCGGGCGCCCCCTACGGGCTACTGTCGGGGTACCCTGCGCTGTTCCCGGCGCCGCAGTACCAAGGGCACTTCCAGCTCTTCCGCGGGCTCCCAGCGCCCACGCCCGGCCCCGCGGCGCCCTCCTCCTTCCTGAATTGTCTCGGTCCCGGGACCACGGGCGCCGGGATCGGGGGGTCCGCAGGAGACCCCGGAGGGGCCGTCGAGACCGCGCCCTCCAAGCGCAGCCGGCGCTCGTGGGCGCGCAAGAGGCAGGCGGCGCACACCTGCGCGCACCCGGGCTGCGGCAAGAGCTATACCAAGAGCTCCCACCTGAAGGCGCACCTGCGCACGCACACAGGTGAGGCGGCGGGGCCCGGGCGCCAGGGGCGGGATGGGGGTGGAGTCCTGTTCGAGGGGCGGGGCCACGGAGAGCAAGGGGCTGGCCTGGAACCTCAGGGGCCGAGCCCGAGGCCGAGGCAGGCGGGTGGGGGCAGGTTGAAGGCCCCGAAAACCAGCGGCGCGTTTCAGGGTTGGAGATGGAGGGGAAAGACCTCAGAGCAAGGGCTGGGCCGAGAGAACCAAGCGGGGCCGGGGGTTAAAGGGCGGAGCTAGAGGAGAGACTTGGGGGTGGGGACAAGCCTGGAAAGCCAGGGGCGGGGCCAAAAACACAGGGTTCAGGATGGAGGCCACCGGGAGCGCAGACACGGGCTCAAGGGTCGGGTTCTAAAGCGCCGGTGGCATGGCATGGCATGGAGGGAGAGCCAGACGTGTACGGGGTGTGGCTGGGATCTAGTGGGGACACAGGGGCGGGGCCAGGTGCAGGTTTCAGGGGACAGGAGCGAGGCTCAGATGCAGAGGCAGATTTGTGGGGATGGAAGGAAGAGCTGGGAAACAGAGGAGGTGTCTGAGCATCCAAGGAGAAGCCAGGTCTCTGGGAACGGAAGACAAGGGTGGGGCCATGGGAAGGGGCGGGGCCATAGGAAAGAGACGGGGTCTGAGGAGGCAGGTGCGGTTCAGGTGCGGGAAGGGCGAGCGTAGGTCACCCGGTACAGGGCCTGGAACAACAGAGTGGAAATCGGGGCTCAGAGGTCAAGGACCGAGATAGAGTGGGGCAGCCGCCGAAGGGGCTCCTTGGAGGGGCTGGGACGCGGACGACAGCGCCAAAGCCTGGGGTGGTTCGGTGTGAGGTCGCAGGGGCTGGGTACCGCGACACAGGGAACGGAGCCAGGGGTGTAGGGGACAGGGGCGGCGACAGGTGCAGTGGCAGAGGAAAAAGGATTGGGGTCACGAAGACAGCGAGTGCCTCCTTGACTTTTGCGCCCTAGGAGCCTCACTTGCCTCACCCGGTGGTCCCAGCCAGGGCGTGGCAAGGGGTGTGGCCGGGGCGGGGGCGGAGCTGGGGCGGGGCGGACGGTGGCGCTCACGCCTCACTTGTCCCCAGGCGAGAAGCCGTACGCCTGCTCTTGGGAAGGCTGCGGCTGGAGGTTCGCGCGCTCGGACGAGCTGACCCGCCACTACCGGAAGCACACGGGACAGCGCCCCTTCCGCTGCCAGCTCTGCCCCCGCGCCTTTTCGCGCTCCGACCACCTCGCCCTGCACATGAAGCGCCACCTCTGAGCCCCGCCGTGGCACCTGGAGCCGCTCGGGGCCTGGGGCTGGCGGCAAGAGCGGATCCACGCGGGGCGCCCTTTCCCACGGTCAGAGCCTCGCCCGAACTCGCGGCCTCGCAGATCACCGACAGATGCAGGACTGACCAACAGACAGACCTGGGGGCGCCTCAGACAGTCGTCCCCTCGTGTCCTCAGTCACTCGGAGCCACACAGAGACGCCCAACGGTCACGCAAACCCAGCGAGACAGACCCCTGGATAGATGGACTCAGATGGACATTCACACACTTGGGACAGACAGCCGGATACTCAGAGAGCTGGAACCTCAGTCTAGCGCAGAAGCGGTCCTGGACCGAGGGAGGGGTGACCGAGAGCTCCTGCAGCTGTGCGTGCTGGCCGCGGCGACCTCCGGCCATAACCCCCCACCCGGGCCTGGCCGCAGCTGGGAATGATTACGGCTCCTGTGAAAATGCCCCTCCCCGATAAAGCTTCAACGTTGGCCTGACTCCTTGTGTTTTGGAGGGGGACGGGAAGACGGGAGGAGTCTCTACCCCCAGAGGTGATATTGGGGAGCCGCACACATCCTTCTCTCCTAAGCCCCACCTCTTCGCCTCTGACACCCACCCCCCACCTCGGGCACTAGAGGTCTTGCTGCTCCCCCATCAGGCTACACCATCCCTGTCTCCTGCCCTGAACCCTAGGAGCATTCACCGTCTCCCCCTTTTAAAGAGCCTCAGCCTGGGCCCCCAGAGGCCTAGGAAACCCCACGGCCCTTTGGCGCTGCCGCGCTCCCTTTCCCCTCATCCCAGAGGGACCCCTTGGCTAGCTCAGGGCGGGGCGCAAGGAAGAGGTACCGAATGAAAAGGGAGAGGATCGGGAAACCCAAGCGTTTCTTACAATAGCACAGGTCCCTAGGGTGGGGTCCTAAGTTACACGACATGAAAGGAAAAAAAAAAATCCAGACTTGCGCGGGACCCAGAGGCGGAGCGCGGGGTCTGCGATGAGCCGGAAACTGAAAGGGTCTAGGGCCTGGATCCCGGGGGCGGGGTTGTGGGCGGGGCCTAGTGGGGAGGCGGAGGCGGTGATTGGCCAGGGGCGGAGTTGGGGGCTGGACAGAGTGTCGCTGAGAGGGCGTGGCTGGGGGTGGCTCGGGAGGCGGGGCAGGTGGGGCTCTGGTTCCGAATCGCTGCATCTGCTCTGGGGGCGGAGCCTCCAGCCATGTGACATCCCGGCCCAGTTTCCCGGGCGGGTTTGGGGAAGTGAGAGGCGGCCTAGCTTGTGACCCGGGATCCCGCGGTCCCTGGGCAGATACCGTGACCTCAGCCCCATGGCCGCGCTGCGCCCGCTGCTCCTGGCCGCGCTGCTGGGGGTCCCTGCAGGGGCCCTGTCCTGCTACGGGGACGCGGGGCAGCCGGTGGACTGGTGAGTGCGCGGGAGCGGACCCTCCCCTCGGGGCGTGGCAGGGGGCAGGCGCCTGGGGCACCCTCCACCCCCCCGGGACTGCGGCGCCCCACCCTGCGGCCTGGGGCTCCCTCTCTTCCTCTCCCCCACTTGTCCCCTCTCCGTCCTCCAGGTTCGTAGTCTACAAGCTGCCCGCCCACAGCCAGTCCGGGGAGGCGACGCAGACCGGGCTGCAGTACAAGTACTTGGGCGCGGATTCGGGGGGCTGGCGCGACGGCGTGGGGCCCATCGACAGCTCTACTGGGGCCGTCGGCCGGAGCCTGCAACCGCTGTACCAGAGCAACGCCAGCCAGGTGAAGGAGCGCCCGACGCAACCTGGGGTGGGAGCCCTCGGCTGTGCCTCACCTAGGAGAAGGGAGTGTGGGAACTTCACATTGCCCCCATCCCCCCCCACCCCCCATCCCAGCTCGCCTTCCTGCTGTACAATGACCAGCCACCGGAGCCCGGCAGAGCTTGGGACACTTCCAGCCGTGGACACACAAAGGGTGAGCTCTGGTTTCCCTCTGCATTTGCCCCAGCTGATTGCTGGCTGCTGCCCAGGGGCTGCCCGGTTGTCCTCATCTTACATTTAGAGTTGTTATTCCCCTGAACTGCCAAAATTGACGGCTGCAGAACCGAGTTCCAGAGTAGTCCTGTTAACTGCCTACCCCTCTCCAAGCCTGTTTGCAAACTAAGGATGTTCTCGTGACAGATGTGCTTGCTGGGGTGCCTGGAGCAGCCCAGCCTCACCCACCCCACCCTAATTTTGCCCCTGTTCTGGCTCAGGGGTGCTGCTCCTGGACCAAAATGGGGGATTCTGGCTGATTCATAGCGTGCCCCACTTCCCTCCTCCTGCCGCCTCTGCCGCATACAGCTGGCCTCAGAGTGCCCACCGGTATGGCCAGACCCTTCTCTGCGTGACTTTTCCACTCACCGAGTTCCAGAAGATTGGTGAGTGGGGACAGCTGAGGCAGGGCAAGCTCCTGGTTCCTGGGTCAGAACTCAAGCAGCCCCTCAAACTTCCCCCTCCTCTCTCCTGCCTCCAGGCTGGCAGCTGACCTACACCTACCCCCTGGTGTATGACCACAAGCTGGATGGAGACTTTGCCCAGAGTTTCCCTGTCCTGGAGATGGTGATCAAGGGCCAACCCGTTCCCCATGAATCCTTCACCAGCAGTGTAACGCTCATCTCACAGGGCAGGACCCCCTTCCACAGCTTCGCCAAGTCCAGAAACTTCAGAGATGGTGAGGCCTGAGGTTGGGGGTCGGATAAACCTTCCTCTGCAGAGAGGATGTCTGGCTGTGTGACGTGATTTAACCTAAGGCTCAGTTTACTCATCTAACAAATGGGGATACTGATACTTACCTTAAAAGCTTGTTGTGATGTTTGGATAGAGGGATTCCTATAAAGTATGGAGGAAGTGCTATACCTGCAGATGCTGTCATTCCTGGGATGGCTGAGAATTGACAAGGGAGGAAACTGAGCTCTGAGAGGGAAGTGGCTGCCCCCCATCCCATGCCTTCTTTTTCCATCCTCTGCAGACTTGTACTCCGGCTGGCTGGCAGCAGCCCTGGGCAACACCCTGCAGGTCCAGTTCTGGCCCAACACGCCTGGCGTCCTGCACTCCAACTGCTCAGGAACCCAGCAGGTGCTGGACGTGACCCAGACAGCCTTCCCTGGGCCCACAGGGCCAAGCTTCAATGCCACAGAAGACCACTCCAAGTGGTGCGTGGCCGTGGACGGGCCCTGGACTTGTGTGGGTGACATGAATCGGAACCTCGGAGAGGAGCACCGCGGTGGGGGCACTCTGTGTGCCCAGCTGCCCACCCTCTGGAAGGCCTTCCAGCCGCTGGTGAAGGCATGGGAGCCCTGTGGGAAACCCAGCAGAGCATAGCAGAGTGGAGGTTCTGGAACCACTTTGGACTTGATTTTGAATTCCAGGGGCATGACCTGAGTCATGGGCCTTGCCTCAATCTCTCCTACCAGATGGGAATCGCGGCTGTGGAGGATTAAAATAAAATGGGTGATGGGGGCTGTTAACCCTTTCTTCAGTTGGGGTTTGGGACTCAGATCAGAGTCCTCCAGAAGCTGCAGGCCAGGCTGGAAGAGGAATCGAGGGGAAAGTGTCAGGTTCCACCCAAGATTTGCCTCCCCTCTCCAAGGTAACAGGACTGCAGTTCTGCCCCCAACAAACACATGGGGTGGACATGTGATGTCCCTTCTTTGGGGGGAGGGAAGGAGAGAGGGAGAGTTGAGGCCTAGCAAGCTCCCGCAGCACGGTGGCACTTTATTTATATGTGTACATATGTATAGAGGTGGCTGTACAGCACAGGGCCAGTGGCCTTCTAGCCTATGGGCCTGGGGGAGTGGGGCAGGGCACCCCTTTTTTGGTTAAGTCCGGTGGAGGCACAGCTTCAGCAGGGCCCCGGGAAGACAGTCCCACCTCAGGCTTAGTGCCTGGGACCGTGAGGGAAGTGGGCAGGGCTGGGGGTCCCCCGCTGCTGGGGGCATTCTTGGCCAGGGCTAGGGTGGGGGTCTGGGGGTCCGGGGAGAGCTTGGGGGAGATGGGCTTGGAACGTGGGGTGCTCAGCGTGGTCCGCTCCTCCACCACCTCCAGCACCCAGCGCTCTCGACCCCGGGGCATATCCGGGGCGGGCTGCACCTGGGGAACGGTTTCCTGCAGCTTCTTGGAGTCTGAGCCCAGAGGCTGGGGAGCCTCGGCCTTGGCCCCGGGCCGCGCGGGTTCTACAACGATTGGCACCGGGGGCGTGCCTGCCTCCCCCGAGCTGCTGCGCCGGCCGGTCTCGTGTTCCTGCACTGGGCTCAGCGCGGCCTTGGCCACGGCCCTAGCCGCCCCACCCGCGCCATCCTCAGTCTGCACGCTCTGGTGCCGCATACCGCTGAGGTCCCGCTCCAGGGTGCGGCCCCCGGGGGTCGTGGCGCGGGATGGGGTGCTGACCTCAGCCACGCCCTGAGCCTCCTTCTCCTTGCTCGACGTGGGCGGCTTAGGCGCGCCCTCGGGCAGCAGCGGGTCGGCGCCCAGGCTCAGGGGCGACTCCTGGCGTCCCAGGCGGCGGACGGCGACCTGCCGGGACGCACCGGGCCCCTCGACGGGGGGCGTCTCGCCGTCGGACTCGGCGAGGCTGTGCAGCGCCAGCTCGCCGTGGAAGTCCTTGCGGAAATCCGGGTGGCCCACCTCGAGGCTGTGTTTGCGCAGCGCGCCCTTCTTGTCCGCGCCCAGCGAGGCGCCCAGCTTCTCCGCTGACTGCACCCGCTTGAGCAGCGGCGAGCGCGGGGGCTCGGCGCTTTTGGGGCGCGGACGCACGACGGGCGGCGACGAGTGCAGCTTGGCGGGGAAGCTCTGCGTCGTGTGCGAGCTGCCCACCGTGTGGCCCGGCAGCGGCGGCGGCGA
>PVIY010023465.1:0-39320 GCA_004026745.1 Myrmecophaga tridactyla | reverse complement strand
AGGTTTAAAGCCTTAAAACACATTACCTTTTGAACTCCAAATACCTAAAACATAGAATTTATGTAGAGTTTCTGAGTATTGTCAAGACTCCAAGTACCTTGTAGAAGTAAATGTAGTCTATTTTAGCAATAGATCTTTTTTCTTTCATTAACAGATCTTATGCAGCCCTTCAAAATTTTGTGAATAAAGGCAATTGTTAGGAACTAAATATAAGAAAATAAAATGACCAAAAAAAAAAAAAAACTACTATGAGCAAGAGTGAACAGAATATAAACAAATAGAATCAGATGTAGACTACAAAAAAATATTCATGATATGTTTAGCTAAATACTAGGGGACCTTAAAGCATGTATAAGAAAATAGGCTACAAAAATGCTCAATCCAATTTGGAAAAGAATAAAATAAATATTTTACAAAATGGCAAAATTAATCATTTTAAGTACTCATAAGAAGAATTAAATAATGTTTTATATAGATGAATTACAAAAATGAGTAATTTAAAAAAAGAACTGAATAAGATTACTCAGAATTCAATACAGAGAAACAGAGACAAATAAAATAAAAAAGAATTCAAGATAAGTGGATGATAAAGTGGGAGTGGCTTGCATGTATTTAATGGGAGAATTAGAAAAAGCTGGTGAAGAAACCGGATATAAAGACAGTAGGTGAGAATATTTCAGAATTGATTTAAAATAAAATTGCTCAGTTTCTAAAATCTACATGACTCTTATGCAGGATAAATACATTTGATTTCATACCTAGAATCATTATAATGTAAATGCGACACAAGAAAGACAAAGAAAGCACCTTAAATAAATCAGAAAATAAATACATACAATCCTAAGCATCAGATTGAGCACTTCTACCAGCAGTGTTAGTAAATATCAATGGACTAATATCTTTAAAGGAAAGGCTCTAAATAACTATATTTAGACACATATAGCAATCAAATATGGTCAAGATCAAGAGTGAAACAAAGACATTGTAGACAAATGAAAGTTGAAAATGTTTATGGCCAACACATCTATAATCAATATGAATGAGTCAAATAATCCAATAAGAAAATTTGCAAAAATTATGAAAAGGTCACTCTCAGAATATGAAACACAAATGTCCAGAAGTATTGGAAATGTTGTACAACTTCACTACTTAGTTATCAGATAAATACAAATTAAAACCACAACAATATATCACTTTACTACTCTCAGGCTGGTGGAAACTAAAAGTAAGTCAGAAGAAAGATTCTGCAAAAATTTGAGAGAAACTATTCTCAACTGTCACTGAAAGTATAAAATGTGTTAACCATTTTGAGGAGCAATTTATCTTTAGATATACATATTGATGTTCTATATTCCTTATTTATCAGAATTCCATTCTTAAGTATACCCATTACATAAACTAATATACACACAAACAAGGAAACAAATGGATATTCTATCTGCATTCTTTACAGTAATATAAACTTGGCAATGTAAATATCTACAAAAAAGAATACACAAAGTAAAGTATAGTCATAAAATGAAACACTATATAATAGTGAATGTGAATTAATTAGAAGTGAACATATCTATATAAGCCAGCCTCATAATTATGCTCTATAAAATAATCTCAGAATATAAGTATAAACCATGACACACTATAAGAATGGCTAATAGTATGCAAAACAATATATGGAAATAGATATAGATGTATTTTAAAGATACCTACATATGTCTTAAATGTATTAATATATGCATGGAAAAGAAAAAACCCAATTTTAGCTATAGTATCCTAGGGATGGTGGAGAAGAGGCAGATTAATTAGAAAGGAAATATGATCCCTCAGGGGCTCATAGGTATATTCACAGGAATCAGTAGTGTTTTATTTATTATGTTGTTGCTAGACACATGAATGCTAATTATATTATTTGTTATTCCCTTGTGTATGATATAAATACTACCATCAAATTTTAAATTATTGACAAAGAATACATTCTAATTCTATCTTTTTATTTTGTAACTTAAAATTTGCATCAATGTTATTAGTCATTAGGGAAATGCAAATCAAAACCAGAATGAAATAAAATTTCACATCCATTATGATGCCTATAATAAGAAAGAATAAAAAAACGAAAATAAAAAGTATTGGTAAGGATGTGGAGAAATTGGAAACCCTGTATACTCTTGATCGGATAGTAAAATGGCACAACCTCTCTGGAAAGTTTAGCAGTTCCTCAGTGAGTTAACTTGTATAGAGTCACCATTTGTGGTGGTTTGGAGCTATGTACACCAGAAAAGCATCTTTTTAAACATAATCTATTCCTGTGTGTGTGAATCCTTCTGAATAGGAAATTTTGATGTGGGTATTTCAGTTAAGATGTAGCCCAACTCAATCAGAATGGTCCTTAATTCTATTAATAGACAAAGAGTATTAGTGTCTGCCAGAGTCTGGGGTAAGGGATGGAGAGTGACAACTTAACAGGCCCAGGCTTTACTCTCGGGGTGATGAAAATATACTGGAGCTACAGAGTGGTGGTGGTTCCTCAAAATGTAATTATCAATAGGCTAATGTCTTTAAAGGGACATTATTTTAGTAACTTTATTTAAAGTTGTGAATAAATAACTTTATTTAGGCATAGATAATAAATTCCAATGAATTTTACAATTTAAAATGATTAAAATGGTCAAGTTTATGTTATGTGAATTTTATAAGAGTAAAAAATAGCATTCACAAAGATATATTACCAGAACAATGGTGGCATAAAACTGCTTAGAATTTACCTTATAAACTATGGTATTTCAAGACTTTTTAATTCAAATCCTGGCCTCACAACTTATTATCTGAGTATCTTTGAGAAATTCCTGGACTTTCATTGTGCCAGTGTTCTTGCATGGTGAAATGGAGGTAACCATACTAGTAACGACACTGTGTAGATTAATAATACAATAAGGCATAGAAAATCTTAGCACACAACAAGCTCTCAATTAGGCTTACCTATTACTAATTGTAACTTATAAAAAATCATTACTATCACTATTGTTATTACTAAGTCATTGCTTGCAAAATTCTCTCAGCCTAAAGTATTCTTACAAACTTTTGATACTATACTTTACCTCTCATTTCAAATTGTCTTTTCCAGAATGTCTTTCCTGACTCCTCAGACTACAGTCATGTCTGTCCTCTCCACTTCTATGGATTGTTGTATGTAATTTTCTTAAGATATAACATATTGAAATTGTTGGTTTATATGTACGGTTTCTTCACTAGCAAGTCAGTTCACCAGGAGCAGTGTATTTTGTTGCTTTAGCACATTCTTCATTACTGTACAACACACTACACACAACATGCACACACGTACACAAAGATATCCTAAATTCATATTTGCTCATTTGAATAATGTCATCTACATCATTAGAACATATTTTATTTCTTTTTAAATAAACAGATTTTAACTATTTAATGTATGACAATTTATAGCACTAAAAATACATGAGCCTCTCAGTTTTCCATATTATGTTGAAAGAGTAATAATAATTAATTCATTAAGTTAACCAATATTTAGTAGTATTAATAGTATGCATAGCATCAGGCCTATCATAATCATTTTAAATATTAACTCTCAAACTATGGTTACACCTCTCTTTTACATTTAAGCTTAGGTAAGAGAGGAAAAGTTGTTTGTAAGGCAAAGTGAAACTGCAGATACAATGACTAAAGTTGTATGCTGTATAGGAGGAATGCACTGCTTCCCTGTCAGAGATTAAGAAACTTATGTTAATTTTTTCTGGGAAAAATATATTTTCCCTAATTGATAAGTAAAAAATTGAAGATCAGAAGATTGAACACTTGCTTTTTGCACAGGTTTTTGTCTAACCGTTTGCTTGTCTACTACTTAGAATATAATTCAAGTACTTTAGCCATGATTAGGATGAAAGGAGGTATGATACAATCAACCTAAATATACATAATATATTAATTTGGCACAAAAGACCACAGAAGTGGTGAGTTTAATCAGCACACCAAAAAAGAAAAGGTGATAAAATTCAGCACAAGAAGCCATCTTTGATGGTTTTGTAAGTTCTAAGGATAAAAATATACAAATGTCAACAATTTACTTCATATTCAGATATTACAAAATTATAATGGCATAATAACATGTCTTAATGAATTTATTTTGATTTCTATTTTGATCAGTTTTTAACAATTTCAGTGGTTACTAACTAAATTGTTATAAACACACCTTATTTTATAAATGCTCAATAGTCATTTCATGCAGCTTTAGGGAGTAGGATATATCAATTAGTGATCTTGGCTTAATTTTGTTAAAAAAATGAATTTCCATTTTGAGATACAAATAATAAAAAACTACACACTTTCTTTGTATTTCCTTTTAGGGACTTCCTCCCTGATATACAAAATATTTTTACCTAACTATATATTATAAAATCACTGCAATAAAGGGAACTGAGAAAAGGCTTCCAAAACTAATATACATTTGTAGAAGTCTTCATAAAACTAGGTAATGGGGACAATAACATATTTAATGCTCAAGCCCTGAGGCATTTGAAAATGTTCTAACCAGCTGAGAAACACTCTTTAATCTGACAAGTTTGAATCAGAGCTTCAAATCTTGGCCATGCTTAAACTTTGGGAATGGTTTTACTGGTCTACCATGATGTTAGGGACACTGGGAAATGCTTTGGACATCCAGAAGTTCTTATAATGGTCACTTCCTGGCTCTGAAGGCTTTTTCAATGACTCTAGTCTTCTGCACAAACAATACCATTCATTGCATGAGACATTATAATAAATGTCTGTCAGAATCACCCAGGCTGCTGAACCTCACTGTACAGTTTTTATTCTGCAAAAGAGAACTGATAAATAGGTGAAAAGGGACTAAATCCAATCCTCATTCTGCTGCATAAACCAATAAACAAGGCTTTGCAGCCATTTATGTGTGTATTTTCCTTCTACTTCATATTTAATACCTATATAGAGTCTGTATGGCATGCAATAAAAACAAAGAAAAATGAAACGTTAGGCTTATAATAAATACTGCTAATGATAATTCTATGCACTTTGTGCTTTATAAGTTGCTGTAGAAGGCAAATATGAATAAGTCCCTGTTTCCCCTCAAAGGACTTGCTTCTAGTCGTGACAGTATATAATAAAATACCAACTCTATATACCATATTTTATAAATGTTATGCTAGAGGTAATACATCATGGTGTGAGATAAATAAAAAAAGTAGTAAAAGGCTTTGATTGATAGATCAAGGAGCATCATTGATGTTAAAAGACATTTGCCACTCCAAATTATGAGAAAAATACGACCAACACATGCAGACTGGAAGTAAGAGGGCTATGATAAGAGCAAAAAACAACAAAAAAGTTTTTCAGAATGGATGAAATGTACAATGAAAGTCACCTAATTATTGAAACCAGTAGACAAATTTGAAGGTGATTCTATCATTACAGGATTTTATTCTTGAGGTCAACTCCACTCAACAAACTAGTTTCCAAGAAGATACTTTAAAGGACAGAGAGTTCTGAACATATATATCAGGATCACAGTTACACATTAGTTCCTTAGTTCTCCTGAATTCTTCCCCTCTACACATATGAATATTTCTGGAGGTGAATTTACAATGTGATACTTGTATTCTTGGGATAAGGTTTTGGGTCATAGTTCTTTTTAATTGCTGAATTAAGTATGTATAGTAAATTGAATCAAAGTCTCCCACTCCCATATGCTCAAGTCCTAACCCCCTTTCATGTGGGTGTGGTCTAATTTGTAATTAGAATCTTTGAAGGTTCTATTAAGATGAGGCTAAATTGTATTAGAGTGGAGACTTAACTCAATATAACTGGAGCCTTCATAAGAAAAGGAAATCTATATGGGAAAACAGATGACTGAGCAGAAGAAGAAGCCACAGGAGGACAAAGGTGTGAGATTGTCATGTGATGGAGGCAGCGCTTGATTTCCAACAAGTCACCTCCCCCCACCAGAATGTTACAGACTTTGGATAAGAGATGGCAGGATGATACCTTAATTTTGGCTTTCTAGCTTCCAAACTGTGAGCCAACAAACTTCTGTGTTTAAGCCACCAACCAGTCTATGCTATTTGACATAGCAGTCCTGGTAAACTAAGACAGTGTGTTATTTATTTAGTTGGTTAGGATTTTAAGTTTAGATTTATAAGACTGTACTTACACATTTTTAATACATTTTATTTAGATTTAGTATCAATTATCTATTGCTGTATAACGGATTGCCATACATATAGCAGATTAAAACTTCATCTACTTATTACCTAACAGTTCTATAGGTTAGAAGTTAGGACAGACTTGACTGAGTTCTTTTTCAGTATTTTGCAATGCCAAAATCAAGATGTCGGCCAGGATTGACTTTTCTTTGGAGGCTCTGGGAAAGAAGAGCTTCCAAGTTCATTCAGGGTGTTGGCTGAATTCAGTTCCTTATGGTTCAAAGATTGAGATACCCATTTCCTTCTTGGTGGTTAGCAGAGGGATTATCTCAATTTCTGGAGGCTGTCTGCATTCCTCATCACATGGCCCACTGCATTTTTGAGTTAAAAGTAGTTTCAAAAACTTCTAGTGCCTCAAATGGCTCTGACTTCCCTTTCTTTCAAAGGCTCAGGTTACTAGATTAGACCCACCCAGATAATCTTTGCTAATCTTCTTTTTTTTTTTTCTTTTGGCATGGGCAGACTCCAGAAATCGAACCTGGGTCTCCAACATAGCAGGTGAGAATTCTGCCACTGAGCCACTATTGCTCACCCAATCTTTGCATTTTAAGGTAAACTTTACCCAAAAGGGAGTTTATTTACATCTGCAAAATACTTCACAGTACCTAGACTAGTATTTATTTGGATAACCAGAGGATGGAAAACTTGGGGGGACCTTTTTAGAATTTGTGCTAGTTTGAATCTGTTATGTACCCCAGAAAAGCCCTTGTTCTTTTGTTCCAATCTTTTGGGGCCAGATCTGTTGTTGGGTGGGACCTTTTGATTAGGTTGTTTCCATGGGGGATGTAACACTGCCCATTAAGTGGGTCTTATTCCATTTGCTGGAGTCCTTTAAGAGAGCTCAGAGAGAGAGAGAGAGCTAAGAAAGAAAATGCCCCAAAGGAGAGGCAAGAGGGACCCATAGGGGCTGAGACTTTTGAAACCAGAAGCCAAGAGAGAAGGACAGCAGATGTGGCCATGTGCCTTCCCATGTGATAGAGGAATCCTGGATGACAGATGTCTTTCCTCCAAGAAGATATTCTCTTGCTAGTGCCTTAATTTGGACATTTTCAAAGTATTAGAATTGTAATTTGTAACTTAATGAATCCCCTTTGTAAAAGCCAATCCATTTCTGGTATATTGCATTCCAGCAGCTTGCACAAGCAGAACCAGAATGCTATCTCAAAGTTATTAATGGTTATCAAAACACATTAAGACCATTTTCTCTTTATTTTGTTAAAAAGATTGTATATGATCCAAGGTATCCATTCTCTGGTTGTTTGTAGAATTTACCTATAATAATAGCTGCACTTCCTTCTTGTTTTATTGTTTAGTTTCATTTCCTGTGGGTGGCTCCCATTTTTAATGATTATATTTCTAGTGCAGATTTGCTGTTTATTTTTGTTTCAGTTTTGGCATGGTTTTGAGTTAATTGGCATAATGTCACCATTTTAGTTTTCTAAGCTGCTCAACAAATACCATGAAATTGTTCATCTTAAACAATGGAAATTTATTTGCTCATAGTTTTGAGGCTAGAAACATGTCAAAATCAAGGCATTATCAAGGTGATTCTTCCTCCACAAAGACTGTGGCATTCTGGGCCTGGCTGCTGGTGATCCTTGGATCTTCTGTCATATGGCAAGTGTGCCAGTTTGAAAGGATGTATGTACCCTTGAAAAGCCATGTTTTAATCCTAATCCCATTTTGTAAAGGCAGCCATTTCTTCTGATCCCTATTCAGTACTGTATATTTGAAACTGTAATCAGATCATCTCCCTGGAGGTGTGACTCAATCAAGAGTGGTTGTTAAACTGGATTAGGTGGAGATGTGTTTCCACCCATTCAGGAGGGTCTTGATTAGTTTACTGTAATCCTATAAAAGAGGAAACAGTCTGGAGAATACAGGAGATTTGGAGACAGCAGAGAATGCCACAGCACCAGGAAGCAGAGAATCCACCAGCAATTGAGTTTAGGAGATGAAGAAGGAAAATGCCTCCCAGGGAGCTGGAGGGGAAGCTAGTAGATAATGCCGTGTTTTCCATGTGCCCTTCCAGCCAAGAGAGAAACCCTGACTGTGTTTGCCATGTGCGTTTTCACTTGAGAGAGAAACCCTGAATTTCATCGGCCTTCTTGAACCAAGATATCTCTCCCTGGATGCCCTAGATTGGAGGTTTCTATAGACTTGTTTTAATTGGGACATTTTCTTGGCCTTAGAACTGAAAATGAGCAACTTATTTTATTCCCTATTTTAGAAGCCATTTTGTTACTGGTAAATTGTATTCTGGCAGCTAGCAAACTAGAACAGCAAGGCACATGGGAGTGTCTCCTGATCTCTTTCTTTTCTTCCTGGTTCTATTCTTTCTTCTTTCTTCTTATGTCTTTTTCTCTCTCCTGTCCGAATTCACTACACTTATAAAGGACTCTAGTAGGAGGAATAAGACCCATCTTGAGTCTTAAGGACCTCATATAGCTTAACTGAAGTAACTTTATCAAAAATCCTACTTATAATGGGATCATACATACAGGAATGAATTAATTCTAAGAACATTTTTCTAGGGTACATAGAGCTTCAAACCACCACAGTGACTCAATAGTCATTGATTTTTTTTTTGCATGGGCAGGCACTGGGAATCAAACTTGGGTCTCTGGCATAGCAGGCCAGAATTCTTCCACTGAGCCCCTGTTGTGCTGCTTTCATTGATTTTTAAATTCTGATGTATACATAATAATAATTCCTTTCAACTTTAATTCAGTTTACTTTGTGGTCTTCTCTCTGTCCCCACCTTCCTCTCTCTCTCTCTCTCTCTTCTTTCTACCCCCTCCATTTTTTTGTTTAAAATCTATATTGACAGGGTCTTTTCCAATTTATTATGTTTTCCAAATGAAATGCTTTGGATTTGTTGATTCTCTAAAATTTTGTTAAATATTAGTATGATTCTGAGGTTAGTTTGGCTATTAATTTATTTCCAATTACTTGAATTTATTTTATTTTTATATTTATAACTTTTAAGATGTGTGATTAGGTCATTCATTTGCAGTCTTTCTTCTTTTCATTCATTTGCAGTCTGTGTTCTTTTCAAACATAAACATTTAAGGATATATTTTCCTGTAGATTTTAAATTTATTTCACACATTTTGTGATATAGAATTTTGATGACTATTGATAAAATGTATTTTTAATGTCCAGTGACATTTTTGATCCATGAGATATTACTATTCTATTTTTTTAAATTTTAAACACATTTTAAGTCATATTTTTCAGTTGATGTCTAAATTGATGATAATATGGCTAGAGAAGGTAAATGTAGCAAAAATATGTTATTTATGCTAGAGATTTTTGCACATTTGTTGAAGTTTATTTTACAAGACAGATAAGTGCTCCTGTTTTGTAAATATTACATTATATCTTGTGGAAAAGAGTATTCTAAAAGTCTTTGGTTTAATGACAAATATGTATTCATCTTACTGAGCTTGTGATTTGTGTTTTCTTTATTCCTATGCTTAGTATTCTTTTTTAAAAATTAACTAGGTTTGAGCCTTTTTTAAGATCAAAAGCACTATACAATGAAGTTTGAATGTAAGCCTTATAGCAAGACTCACAATTTTGTAAGTATGTAGGTTAATTCCCTAACCACCACCAATCACATATATATACTGTAAATCACACAGAAATGATGATGTTTTGTGAAAATCTCATACTATCATTTTGGAATTTGCCAATTTCTCTTGAATTTGTGTTAATTATTAGTTTACAAAATTTCAGTTAAGGACTATTCTTTCCAGTGAAATTTCATAATTTTATTATTATTTAAAAATATTTTTGCCCTAATCATTTTTTCATAGATATGTGTTGTCTGGTAAAAATGTAACAGTGCTTGTTTATATTTATTGGGACTCTGACAGGTATATCTTTACAGCTAGTTTTTTAAGTTTTTGCCCTTTCCGTTTTAGGTGTTACTCTTATAAGTAGCATATAATTCGATTTTTAATTCAGCTTGAAAAGCTGTATTTTCTCAAAGGAGAATTTCATCCATTTGTATTTACAGTTTTAATAGCATATTCTGGGGCACTGTCCCAATATAATGAATGCTTTCTACTTGCTCTTTTTTTCCTGTATTGAAATTCTCAATGTTTTATGTCAACATGGGTATTCATTTTAATCTATGATTATGATAATTTTCCAATAATTTTGAGATGTTTTGTAATGGGAGGATTTTTAGGAAAGCTAATACCTCATATTTTCTGAATTTTGAATCCTTTCTATTGAAAATTTACTTACATTAGTATTATATCATCCCTTCTCAAAGAAAAGTGCTCAGAAATCTAATTATTAAATATACAAATCTCATCCAGGTAATAGTGCTTTATGAGTAAGAATGTTGACAGGTTTATTACTGTACTGTAAATTGGCTAACATAATTTTAAACATTCAATAAAGTAAAATTAAAGGATCCAATTAGTATATTGCTTTACAATATGGTTTAAATAAATATAATCCAAATCTTGATTGATCTATTTTTAAAGCACAAGATAATAAAATGCAGCTTTTCTATACTTTGTTATAGAAGTCAATGATTATATAATCTAATTGTGTAAAATCTGAAAATATTAAATATAATACATTCAATTAAAATATAATCATTACCATGTTCAAATTTTCATTTTTAAATTATTTCTTCATGTATATTTTGCTGTAATTAAAATTGTTTCCAAGAACTTTGAGTGCTGAGAAGAAAACAACATAATTTTAAAGAAAAATCCAATATATATAGTATGACCGTTATTTTAGTAAAACAAACCATCACCAGTAATTATCTTTGATATGCAGTTGATGGTTTCTCATCAATTAATCACATTGAAACTTCCTTAAAACTTCTTTAAACAAGCTAGTGTTGAAGTGAGTCTATTTCTCTTAGGTTATTTTTGCAGGCTACATGATTTCCTGAAAATTCTGTTAACTTGTATTCAATAGCTTTGGGCTGAAAAGAAATATCTTTGTTATGTATACTGAAAGTAGTCAATGGAACCCACAACAAATTAGGAATCAGAAAGCTGGTAAATATTTACTGTTACCAAACTTTCACTAAGGGATTTCACCACTCTGGGCTTCCTCCTTCTATGATCATCAGGAGGAATTATGAGAAAATAAAATTTAAATATCTTTGTAAAAAACTTTTAAAATATTTTGTTAATACCTGATAAATACAAGCAGCTTCTAATTGAACATAGGTGTGTCTTTTAAGGAATGGTCTTTAACTATGAGCGACATGTTATGTAAAATTTCATTTTTTCAAACTTGCTTTGAATAAACCACTCATAAGCAATTGGACAAATATTGTGGTCAATTAGGACAAGTCCTAGTTATAATATCAGAAATAGCATTTTCTATGTTAAATATAGTTACTTTGTCAAGAATTGTGATAGATTTGAGATTTTACTCTGCTTGCAAGCTGGTAAGTTAGTATCATGAATTGTGGCAGAAGAAACACAAATGACTTTGTTACTCTCCCTACAGCAGGTAGCATGAGCTTCACATTTGGCCTCTCAAATCCCATGGGACAATATGAAGTGGTCCATATGGAGGTTGCATACATAGTGTGTTTGTATAACATCTAAAGAACCCTGAGTAAGAAGACTGAAGTCTTTGAAAGGGGCTGCCACAAAAAGCCACATCTTTGGCCCAGAGGGTGACATTATCTTTGTTAACCCAGGCAACAAACAAATTTGCATCCTTCACTCCGCCCTCAGCCTTGTAGGAGATACTTTCTTATCTTTTAAGGCTGTTTGTTATACAAGCACTACTGAAAAGATAGTTCAGAGCAAAATCCAATAGAGAGTTTATGAAAATGTGAGAGCACACAAAAATTTTTCTACCACCTTGTATCAGCATGCTGACTTAGAGCAAATAATATTTATTTGGACAAATTCATCAGACTCTATGTTGAATGTCTTCACATTATGCTTACTTATATGTGTAATGTTGATATATTGTTTCTATATATATAATATATGTGATGTGACACTTTTCAGTCTTTTTCCTTCCCTTATACATCAGATTTTGTAAGTATTAAGTCTCATTTTCAATGATCCAAGTAGAAGTAATTTGATTATAAAATAATTGGGGATCACCAGGTGGGCATGGCCAATCTTTCCTCCATTCTTTCATCCAATATCCTTCAGTTTAATTTGTAACATGTGTCTGGCAGTGTGCAAGATGCTATTGGACATGATGATGAAAAAACTTAAAGTCACATACAAATATTATAAATATGTTAAGCTAATGAATCAAAATTTATATCGTTTTCTGCAAAATTGTGTTTTAAGAAGAAGCAAACAAAAGCCTAGCCTTCCAGAGAAATTTCAAAATAGTCCATGGAAGGTAAGGTGTATGAGCTTTTATAGTCAGTGAGATACTTAAATATAAGCTTACGGTCTTCTATTTTTTAATTGCCCTTTCAGGCATCCATCTAATTACCATAAGTGATAAAATCCATTCCAACCCGAAAAAGTGGGTTCCGATTAACCACCTCTTCTTCATTCAGACTAGGCATTGTGAATAACCAAAAACAACTTTTTTGTAGATTTATCATTATTTTACTGCTACTGGTGAAGCTACGATTAATGTGCAATCACTTCAAATATACATGATGAAACACATGCTGTTTATTCAATTTCAATCTTTAGGTATCAACACTATCTGGGATAAGTCCCTTTTTTTCCACATAATAATTTTTCAAAAACTTGATGATAGCTATTTTGCCCAACTATGGGGATCTACATGTCTCTGCCAATAAAAAACTGGCCCACTCAGAATAAATGGAAACTAACTTTTTATGACATAAGCCAGCACTTAAATACATTTAAAAATATATATGTAAAGGTTTTCTGTTGTGTTAAATTTCCAAAATGTCTCTTTGGCTTGACAGCAGATAAGTCAACCTGGTAATCTTTCTTTGAGAATTATTTTGCACTGATATTATGAAGATTTTGACTTAATTGATTGGGTTTTCTCTTTCTCTCCATTCTTTTTTTCAGTATTTAGAAACACGGAGGGAATATTATGTAATTAATATGTAACAATCCTCTTTAAGTATAAGGATAAATCAATGGTAGCACAAAATTGTGAATGAAAGTAACAGCACTGAAATATGTCTGCATATGATTAAAAGGGGAAACCTTAGATTGTATATATGGTAACAGAATGGAATTTAAAAGCTGAGTCAATGGAACTACATTACAAAAGCAGTGAACCCTAAAATGTTAGACCACAGATTTAGTTAATAGCATAATTATAAATTCTCCTCAATTGTAACAAATATTCCATAACAGTGTAAGGTGTTGGTGGTGGAGTGGTGTATGGGAATCCCATATTTTATGCATAATTGCCCTATAAACTCACAACTTCTCTGATAAAGGGGAAAGAGTGAATGAGCCAACCACTTGTCATATTTTGGAGTGGAAAGAATACAATGTGTATTGAATAAAGCAGATATTTCCTCTACCAACTTTGATGAGACATATTCCTTATCACTTCTAGTCTAGCTGTTTTTGTTCCAATTGGTTATATTATTTTTAACATAGCAGCTGCCAATAGTTACACAATTAAATGTTGTTCACATGGCTAATTCAGAGTGTATCATAAGACACCTAAACCAATATGATTATTATATGGTTATTCTAAACTATATTTTATTCATTCAATGTACTCAACTAAAAAGGAATGACTGAATGGCTATATTATGCCAGATAAAGTGTTTGCAATTTAGGAAACGTTAAAAGACAAAATTCTTCTTTCCTCAACAGCAGCCACAGATCCTCTCTCTCCAAAAAGAAAGAAAAATATTAAATGAAATTTATTAGATGATTTGTATCATGTATGAATGTTGCTAAAATGGAAAATAATCTTCATGGACTATATGAGTATAAAATAATAGTACATAATGTACAGCATACTTTATGAATTTAAACCTGATTATTTGCTCGAAGAAAAATAGCAATTTTTATGTTTTAATATGATCACGGATTGAAATAGTCTATTCAAGAAAACACATTGCTTTTCTGTCATGTGCTTGGAAAAATTATTCAGTATAAATATTTAATTAATCAGCTATTTGCACAAGAAGGAAAACTTTAACCAAAATGTAAATGCAGTTTTTCTGTGACCCAAATACCTCAGATGTGCAGAATAATTTTTCTATTTTTTTTTTATTTTTAGGTTTTGAACACAGGCTTGAGAGATTCAGAAAAAGAAACATAAATTATAGGAGTCAATTTTGCTGGTAGCAGTGCCTTTGACAGATTCATGACAAGATGGAAGAATAATTTTTGTTTTGAACAGTAGGTTGAAAGATTAATGGTAAGAAATAGAAAAATCATTTTTATTGGTAGATGCAGGTCTCAGAGATTTGTGATTTAAGAATCTTGTTTTTCCTTAGTTTTGGACACTGAGGGTCTGAGTTTTAAAAAATTCATTTAATTGTCCAAATATTTTTCTAGAAACCTCAGTTAATGTTTTCTTTTGGGTAGTGTCAAGTTTATGGATTGTTTTCCCTGCCTTAAGATTACTTTAAATATATCATAAGAAAGTCAGTTTACAAATACATCTTTATTTCTATATGCTCAACTGTTTATGCCAAAGGAAAACAAGCAAAGATCATGGGAGACTTAAGCCACCAAAAGGTCAGCGTTTATGCTTGTTTTATTAAATCTATATTTTTCAAACTTCTGATGTCTCATGTGAGACAAAAATGTCTCTTTGATGATAGCTGATGAATACATAAATTCTACTGCATTTTTGTTGATTACGTCTTGCCAGTAAAGACATTAGACATATTGGCCATAAGTATTGTCTGAAGGCAGTTTTTTTATGTTCCAAAGACTTATTTTCATCAAAGAAGAATTGATGAGATTCTAGTTTAGAGCCCCCACATAATTTGGAAATATTCTAGGATCTGAGGTCATTGAATCATACCAATTGACAATTGAAAGAGGTTACATCATTTATTTAAATCTCCTTATTTGCAGTGGTTGCCCAGAAAAGATAATACCTTACATGATGAATGCTTTAGTCTCTTTACACTCAGATATAACTGAGTTCTAACTATGGAAATTTGAACCCAGATTTCCAATTTATATAGCTCTTTTTTAGTTATATCATTCTGTTGGACCTCTCAGGATATTTTAAGCAGTTATGTCTTATGTGGAAAGAGGGAACTAATGCAGGAAATCCCTCCATTTAACAAGACTTTTACAGTCTTTTCCAACTTCCATAGTGGCCAGATTTTTTTGAGTAGAGCAGCATACTGGAAATGGAACTTGCTTAACTTTTAAATATTAATAATAAATATAATTAACAAAATAATTGTTATTTATCTTTAGTGTGATATTTATTGCTGCACCTGTTTATCTGCCTATTTTGAGCCTGTATTTTTAAGCCTACAAAAATATCAATGATTATGAGTGACAAAATTTATGCTGAATGTTAATCTTTGTGCTTTATTGGTATAAATCATTGGATTTGTATAAGAACCATACAAGTTGGTAAACCACGATCCTCATTTAATAGATGAGGCAAACAAGGGACAGATAGGTTAATTTGCCCAAATTTCTATGATTAGCTATTGGTACAGTTGGCATTTGAACTCTGGTAATATGGCAACAAAAATCAAACTCTTAACAAAAATCAAAGTGGTAATGCCTTTGCTAGAAAGATGTCAGAAATACAGCTGTATCTTTGAATTGCCCAGTTGTTTTTGCCATGGTAATATCACCACTATTTCCTTTCCATTTTGCTGCCAAACTCTAGCCTTTTAATAATGTTATGTTAAAGGGTGGTGGTGACCAGAAATATTACAGAGTACAGAGTAGATAAAGAGAGAATGGATCACCTAAACATGTATGAAAATACATTGTCTCTAATTTTTTTTATAAATGTCCAATTAATTTGTACAGAAGAAGTGTGGCCAGATTATTACAAAGATCCAGTTAATTTATATGGAAAAGTTGTGTGCAGATGTTGATGACAAAAAGGATATTTTTACATAGAGAAAGTTCATAGAAACAATGATAAAAGCACTAATCATCTGAAAGAGTAATGAAAAAAATGATAGTTTGTTTAGATCTAATAAAGTTGGTTAAGATACCATCTCAATAAAATAAACAGATTTAATAAAGTACAATGTCTCTCTGCTAAATTAATAAACACTTTTAAAAGAGAACATCCAGTTTTGGTTATCTAGCAGAAAAATATCTGAGAAAGGTAAAGCATGGTAAATTGGTAAAGCATGACAGGAATGAAAATTGGCAATGTGCAACAAAACATTTCAGATAATCCTGCCTTTTTACCTGGTAGTCTGATGGAATATATCCTTACTAATATGGTAGCTAATAATTTTTAAAAAATGCATAAAATATCTGCAATCCAAAATTAATTGGAAACAACATTATGACCAAAAAGGAAGTGATTTTGTAACTTATTTTACATCCACGTGATGTAAGACTGTAAGATTTTGTTAAGGACCGACAATACCTATAATACAAAACTAAAGGAAAATAAACTGAGAGGAAACATCTCTAAATGTAAACAGTTGTTTCTGTTTTATGGAAAAAGATAACTGACTTTGCAGTGAATTTTTACGAAAGTATATAAATTCGATAGTTTAAGCTTTTAAAAACTTTTCAGTGAAAGAATACAAACAATCAGGAAATGAAAAATGATTAAAACATATTGTTTCACTTAGAATTACCAAATAGGTTTTAAGGCTGCAGTATTCAATTTTCTCTAGCCCCAAACTGTAATAGAGATAAAAATAATTACTTTACTAATGAACTGGTATCATCATGCAGGACCAGATGAGCACATGGGAATGCTCCAACCAATTAACAGGACAAAGTGTTTCAAGCGAACTATTATTTATTCAGCAACGTTTATTGAAGGCCTACTATGTAATGGGCCCTTTTATAAGCCCTGGGGATGCATTAGCAAACAAAACGGACAAGGGTCACCACTCACATGAAACTTATATGCTTCGGCATAAAGAAAGACATAAACTAATAAGTAAATTGCACATCAAGTTAGATGGTAATGGGTACTGTGGAGCAAAATGATGTAGAGAAAACTGGGTAGCAAGTGCTATATGATGGTGGGATTCTAAATTTAATTTTTTTTCCATTTTTTTTGCATGGCCAGGCACTGGGAATCAAACCCTGTTCTCCAGCATGGTAAGCAAGAACTCTGCCACTGAACCACCGTCACATCACCCTCAAGTATTATTTTAAATTAGGTGTTCAGAGAAGTCTTCCCTAAGAAGATGCCATTTGAGGCATTAGAGGGAGACATGAGGACTAAATTAGATGTATAGGTAGGGGAGAGATGCTCTAGAAAGAATGGTAAATGCAAAGAAGGATACTATGGCTGGAACTTAGTGAGCAAAAGGAGGAACTGAGGTGAGAGAGGCAATAGGAGGCCAGATCCTTGAAGAATTTGTAAAACCCAGCTTTTATTCTAAGTGAGATGGGAAGCTATTAGTAGTTCTGCAGAAGTGAAAGCATTAAAAATTAGGATGCTTCTGGGATCTTAATAAATATAAATTAGTCCATTTGGCTAAAAACTATCTAAATGAATTGATCATAATATATATACCAATTGCAAATCAACTGCTTATGAAGAAAGTAAGTCTTGAAGAGTAATTATTTCTCAAACTGTTGTAACAACCCATATTCATGTTAGAATGCTGCAAAAATAACCTGTTTTTCTCAAATTTGAAAGTATGAATGCTAATTATATACAAATAATTGCACAGCTTTTTAAAAACAATATATTATGGTGTACTCCCTTATTTAATAATTCATACCCCTCAATGTGAGGTCATATTATCCTCTGAGACATCTGCCATACATAAAATCCAACTATGTAATTGCCACAGACCATCTAGATGATTTATAAATGCTCATCTCTTTATAAACACATTTCCTCCAGTATGTCTCATTTCACTGATTTCCCCAATATTCTACCTTAAATTAAATACGTTACTTAAATTCTATTTCTTAACACATTGCCATTTAAAAATATATATATCTATATAAATACACGCACACACACATATATATACGTAAACTTGTGTACACCACATATACCATATATGCACATACATAAATACGTAAATGTATGCATTTATATACATAAACATACACACACATGTGTGTGTGCAGAATATCCACTTGCTGAATCATGTGGATGGTGGGAGAAGAATGACATAGGGTATGTAAAAAATACTTCAGCATAAATCTTTAATGTTGGGGAAAATTTAAAATGCAAATTTAATCCATACATGAAACGTTGTCCTGAATTTGGAAAATATATTTATGCTTTTGTATTTTTACATTATTAATTTGTTTAAAAATAAGCAATGTCTTAAACAAATGGTGATTATTACTGATCATTGTATGATAAGAATAAAAAGATTTCTGGTATTTAAAGGAGGTAGGTATTTAAAAAGTGGTTTATTTTGGATATTAAATATCCTAATTCTCTTATTAGCAAAATGATGTTAATAATAAAGTACTTTCTCACAAAATTGCTGTGAGGGTCCATACAGATCATATATGTGAGATTGTTTTGGACACCGCACACCCCAATACAAATATAAGTGCTTATTATTGGAAATGTAAAACCACCAAAGCGTTTGATTTCAGCTTGGAGACTTGACCAGTGAAAATAAATTATGTGGGGTGGGAAGGAAGGAGACTTGGACATTCCCAGAAGCCAAATGGCTAATTCTTTGATTTACAGGAGTAAATGTAAAAAACGACATCCATTTCAAAGAAAGTGTTCATTTTTAGATAATTTCATTAAGGAATCGCTTAAGATTTATGTAAAACTGATAATTGTGGCAACAAATGAGACTGAAAGTCTTTGTGAAAGTAACTTCATCCCCAATTAGGAAAAAAATAGATATGATTTATGCAGGGAATTAATAACAAGACATTAGATCAGTACTTGAAGAATAAAGAGGAATAGAAAAAAATATTTTGGATGTATTGGATAAAGACACAAATAAAATAATGATCCAGCAACTTAAATTTAAAGCTAAAAAATATAAACAAAGGCACAAATCACAGCACAAGAAATATAATTAGAAGTTGGCCAAAAAACCCACAAAGCCATCACTTTAATAAAAATAAAACACGAAAGTTGTTCTTATTACCTAAAGGGTGAGGTTATTGTGCCAAGCTTGCAGTTTACCTTCCTATCTATTTTGACACCAATTGGTCTTACTTTATTTACACATCTCCCCTTTATAAAACCACTTAAACCTACTGTTATTCTACTAACATTTTAATTCTACATTTTATGATTACTTCCATCACTTTTGTTGTTGCTATTGCTTTTGTTATTTACTATGTGCCATCCTAGGTGTTTTTCTTCACCTGCGTAGTTGCTTACAGATTTCTGAGAATACAGAATTTAACCTCAGTGGTTTCTACAACTCATATAAAGGAACATGAATAATAGGGAAGAAACAGCTTTGGGCTGCCTAGTTGCCCACTCAGCTAATTATCGGTTTACTCTACATGAAAAGGGTATTTGGAGCTTAGATAATTTGGGGAGCTGAAAGCAGACAGGGTCATCTCCTCTAAGAAGTCATTAGTGAATGAGGGACTTGGAGGGAAATGCTTACTATTCCCCCCAAAATAACATATCACTATGTGCACATTAATTTTGTGGAGTTACTTCAATGAAAACCAATAAAAGGAAATAAAACAAAATGATATAGAGAGTTACTAAGGATATCTGAAAGCACTAAAAGGTAACAAATTTGACTTCTCAAAATCCTGGGGTTTCACAAGAGGATATGCAGGTATAGGGGGCTTTAGAGAATGCATATTTGCAGTCAAACCTATGGACAGGACAGCATTCACAATGGGCTCAGAATGATCATATGGTAGGAATGTTCATGTGTATATGTTGTTATGTTTAAAAAAATAAAAAATAAAAATAAAAATAAATAAATAGGGGGAAGGAAGGAAGGGAAGGAAGGAAGGAGTAAGGGTTGCGGTATGTATGAATTTTTTTTCTTTTTATTTCTTTTTCTGAATTGATGCAAATATTCTAAGAAATGATCACGGTGATGAATATACAACTATGTGATGATGTTATGAGCTATTGATTATAGAAGCAGAATGGAATTGTCATATGGTAAGAATGGTCATGTTTGTATGCTGTTATGTTTAAAACAAATTAAAAATTAAAAAAAAAGAAAACATGGAGCCCAAATCCATCCCCCAAAGTAGTTTTGAAGCATTCATCTCAAAAGCATTCACTGAAGAAAAAACTTGTTGCTGGAATAGTAGTGAAAGATTAGTTCACCTCTGCAGTTATTAGAGAAACAACTCACATACTGGAGTGTGTGTGTCACAGTAGACATTTCTGAAATGTTAAAAATTAATTCCTAGAGAATAAATTTGGGACTTCTTTAGTTTATAAATCAATTTGACTTCAGCTCTGAATAGCCCAACTGCCATCAAACTAATACACACACACACACAAAAAAAACATTTCTCACATTATTTTCTGGTGCTGGTTTAAAAGGATGTATGTACCCTAGAAAAGCCATGTTTTAATCCTAATCCCATTTTGTAAAGGCAGCCGTTTTTTCTGATCCCTATTCAGTACCATATGTTTGAAAGAGCGATTAGATCATCTTCCTGGAGATGTGACTTAATCAAGAGAGGTTGTTAAACTGGATTAGGTGGAGATGTGTCTCCACCCATTCCAGGTGGGTCTCAATGACTTTACCAGAATCCTATAAAAGAGGAAACATTTTGGAGAACGGGGGAGATTCTGAGAGAACATAATGACATAGCTACAAGAAGCAGAGAGTCCACCAACCAGTGACCTTTGACGATGAAGATGGAAAACACCTCCCGGAGAGCTTCATGGAACAGAAAGCCAGAAAAGAAAGCTAGCTGATGATACCCCTTCGCCATGTCCCCTTCCAGCCGAGAGAGAAACCCTGACCATGTTCGTCATGTGCCTTTCCATTTGAGAGAGAAATCCTGAAATTCATCAGCCTTCTTGAACTAAGGTATCTTTCCCTGGATGCCTTAGATTGGACATTTCTATAGACCTGCTTTAATTGGGACATTTCCAGTCAAAAAACTGTTAACTTGCAACTTATTAAACTCCCCCTTTTAAAAGCTGTTCTGTTTCTGGTATTTGCATTCCAGCAGCCAGCCAACTAGAATAGTTCTCTATTTACAATTCAGTTACAGAAGGAATAATTTCTAATAACTTCTGTGTTCATAATCTTGTCATTAAGGAACACTGTTGGCATTTAAAGCAATGTACGGTTTTAAGACATAGTATGTGCAATAGAATCCCTTTCAGTTTTCAAACACACCAGTGTCATTTTGAAAGTGAAACGTCTTACTCTCCCTATTGCAAAAAGAAAAGTGGTATCTTAGAAAGTCTCACTTTTCAAAGATTAGAAATTTTCACATGTAGGAATGAAATAACAACTACATTGTTAAAATGTCCTGCTGAACTACACAAACATTTTTAGTTTCTATATGCATATATGATCATTAAATATTCTGAGCTGCACCTCAATTTAGAGGTCTTGTTGAGGCAGAAAATCTGACTCCTAATAATAAAAAACACAGAAGGATTCTTTCACGTGCCACCATTTCTTGCTTAGTTTCTCACAAATCAGTGAATTTGGGGCACAGTAGATAATGACTAAAGGAGTCATTATTTTGGCATGGCTTAATATGATACTTCCACTTCAGTGAAAGAACTAAGCCTTAATAATCAGCAATTCGATGGCTCACATTGGTATTGCATCAACCTGAAACATTTTACAGGCGAAATGAAAAGCTAAGTGAAATTGCTTAAAAAACAAAGATAAAAAATGACAACTAAAGGAGTTTACAATGACATTTTCTGAATCACAAATTAAATTTACAGTGACTAAAATATCCAGTGGTAGAATAGGGGTGATCTAATGCAGAACAGTGATACAGATATATAAATGTATAAATAAATAAGAAAAGAAGAAAAAGAGAAAGAAAGAATGCATTCAGTTGAATAATGTTTAATTATTTTGTAGTGATCATGTGATAAGTAGTAGAGGTACAAAGAGACAAAGTAATATTTCTCCATTTCAAAACAGATTATCCTTTAGTGGAGAAGATGGAAATATCAATCAATTACTGGAGCACAGTGTGCCAAACACCATAGTTGACATATGAATGGGAACAATAAGACTGTATTATTGGGATAAATATAGAATTTAGATACAGATAACATCTTCATTAGCCTTTCAGTTGAGGTGAAACAAGAATGTTTGCAAGAGTAAATTGAATTATAAATGAACTATAGATCCTTGTAACATAAAAAGGTAGGGAAAAAGAGAAAGAAAAGAATAAGCCATATTCCTGATCAAAGCAATAGTAGTTCTAAACTAACTTGGACAGCAGCAGCATTATACATTTAGAAACTTATTATTGATGAACCACAAAGGAGGAAGATACAATTGTATACAGCAGTGATTCATAAACTCACTGGTCCCAACATTCCATTGTTATATGTATATGAATATGTATATATATATTTATAAACTTTTTTCACTAATCTGAAATAACATCACATAAAATAAAAATATGTGCACACATACTTTCCAAGAAACTCAATATAATGCCCTATCTCTAATATGAAGAAGAAATAAAAGGAAATCGATACAAAGATATTTTGTATATCAATAAGAAAGTGCTAGGAAACTAATTCTCAAGAAGACAAATGGATTAGTTGTGCATGTTTGTATCTATTTATGGTAACTCAGTTTGCATTTAAGAAATAAAAAACTCAGAAGCCATTCGTAAATGAATTATGAAAGAGCAGAAGTATAGATATTAACCAGAGTAAAATGTATATTATTATAACATTATAAAATGAACTGGGGAGCAATCTCTTTTTAATACAGTAGTAATATTTCTCCATTAACAATTTGGTAGAAATCACTGGTCAGCCTATTTGGACATCAGTTGTTTTGTGAGAAAGCTTTGAGTAGAAAAATTAATGTCTTTATACATATAGAGCTATTCAGATTTTATTTTTATTTTAAAATCAGTTTTGGTCATTTTTGTCTGTCAGTAAATTTTTGCATTTATCTACTTTGATGAATATATTAGCATTAAGTTCTGACAATATCACTTATTATCCTTTTAATGTCTATTGTATCTGTAGTTAAGTGCCTTTATCATTCTTATTTTGGTAATGTGTGAATTTCTCTTTTTGTCTTGGTCAACCAAACAAAAGATTTTAATTTTACTTATAATTTCAAAAGGCATAACTTGATTTCATTTATTTCTATTATTTGTTTTATTTGATTTCATTTATTTCTATTATTTGTTTTCTATTTCATTAACTTTCACTTTTGCTTTATATTTATTTTTTCCATATATTTTAGGTTTAAATTGTTTTTCTTTTTCTTAAAGTAAAAGCTTAGATTATTGACTTAGAATGTCTATTCTAATGGAAACATTTAAAACTATAAAGTTATCCTTAGGCACCATTCTAGCTGCATCCCACAAATGTTGATATTGTGTTATTTTCATTTATTTATCAGTCAAAATATTTTCTATTTTTGGTTGTGGAGTTTTCTTTTACCCATGGTTATTCAGAAAAGTATTTTTAAATTTTCCAAATATTTGGGGGTTTTCCAAATACCTTAGTGCTATTGATATATAATAATTCTGTTTATGATCAAATGCCTAAAGATTTTAGAAAAATGGTGCACACAGATGACATCTTTCAGGGTTGTGTACAGTGCCCCAGATGTATATGTTACCATCTGAAATGTATGATGGGTATACCAAGACTCTTAGTTTGTCTATTGAGTTCCCAGGAAATAGAAGGGTGGACTCAGGTAGAAGACAGTCCTAGGGCAGCCTGTTACCTTTTCTTATGAACCACAAATACATCCTGTGTTCATGACCAGGTGTATTGTCTGGTATTATAAAAGCCAATCTCCTAGTAGATAAGGGGATTGCCAATTCGTCCCTTCCCTTATTATTTCAAACATATATAAATATTCACTAAAGTAGTCTGACTTTAGTAAATACTTTTTATTACATCCAACTCATAGCCAAGTGATATACCTGTCCCTGTGGGTAAGGAGCAGGATTTTTCTGCCATAGCGCATAAACTCAAGAGAGGGATGCTGTGCACACAACGTCATCCTGCATCAGCCATGGATTGAGACCACTTGGGCTAGGGAACCACTGGCCACTATTAAAGCTAACCTTACTCTGTCTTTTCTTGATGTGAGTAAAAAATCTTTCTATTAAAGTCTTCTTGAGTAATACTTTTGCAGGTGAGCTTGAGACCTATATTGGAGTGGGTTGACATCTCTTCAGACATCTCTCCTTCTGACCAACAGTTTTAATATACTCTTAATTTTCCTGTGAAAGTATGATTTAATTCAAAACATTATCAAAAGTTATTATTCACCATGTAAGCTAATCACAAAGTACTTCTGACAATGCTGATTTTGGCATTTGTTTTTTCAGTTTAAAATACCCATGCAATCTGCATTTGTAGCTCTCATATGCAAATATGTAACAGCAGATATTTGGGATTCTTTTTAACAGATTTAGAAGTACAGTAATATATCATTTTCATAGGGACTTTCTTAATAGTGAAATGTACTTAAAATACTTAGAATTTAATAATTTAAAATATTTATTTGATAATTTGTAATCATATTTGAGGAATTATAAATTAGTTAATTGCAAAATCTAGTTTCAAAAGTAAGGGCTTTTCTTGTTGCTGCATGGCTAGGAGTCACCAAGACTTGTATTTGCATAAGACTTGAGGGCTTCATTAGTCCTAGTGCAGAGCTTATTCCACCACATATAAAGGATTTAGAGCCAGCTGCTGTTGGGGGCCTGATTCAGATGTGGTTAACCTTAACCAGGATGGCCAAAAGAATGCCCAGATGCCCATGCTGTCTTCAGTAGCCAAAAATCCTATCAGTTCCTGGGCCTTGCTCCTGAGAGTGGGAGCTCTCCTGTTTGACTTTGTCTTCTATGCTCCTTTGACTACTAGATCAAGTGCACCCTAGAAAGCGTATCTGTTAGGCAAACCCTGAACCTTGTCTGGGTTGATTGTTCAGACTGCTGTTGTCATAACATCTGTGACTTTTCATACACCTGCCCAGCCAATTCCTTAGTGAGGCTTAACATGAAGATGTCATCAATATAGTAGATGACAAATAATTCTGGGGGTAATTGGGCTTGTTGTAGGTCTAGCCCTATCCACTGATGATGAATAACAGGGAATTTAAATGCATACTGGAGGCCATTCCATAAGAATGCAAATTGATCTTGCTCCCTAACCTACACTGGGCTGGTCTTAGCAGGGTCAAGATACCAGTTCCCTGTGTGGATTGCCACTAACTCTGTGAGAACCATGATATCAGGTACTGAGGGAGCCAGGGTGGTCCCTCTGCATTTTATCTAGGGTAATCTATTGTCAGCCTCAATGCTCCTGAGGCCTTTTCAAACTAGGCTGTTAAACTGTGATAGGTTTGGTATAACATGCTGCATTAAAATTTATCATAAGGGAGGAGCAAACTCACACAGTCAATTGTTTTTTCTATGCCAAAATTTAATATTTATAATGCACTCAATAGTGAGAACAATGATCACTAATGCCCACAATGGCCCAAATGGCCCCATGCTCCAGTACATGTGCATTTGCCTGCCATGGGTCATTTCATGTAGCCCCAGTGTTACCAGTTTTCCCTTGTTCCTGCAGGGGCCCAGGATCACTGTCATTTGGGTACCTGTATGGTGAAGGTCTAGGTCTGTCCCTTTTCCTCTTCCATACTACCAGGGAGCAGAAACTTTGGCCCCACCCCTAATCACTCTTTTTAAAAGGAGTAAGGTTGGGGTGCAGGTAAAGAGGGCCATCCTTCCTATCAGATGCATGATGTTCACAGTTGGAATTCTCTTTCTCTGTGTCTTGGTCATGGCTCAGGGAGGCCTCACCAACTGTTGCTTTCCTCCTCCCCTGCCTGTGTTCAAGGGCTCAGAGAGTGATGTGGGATTCTAAATCTTTCTAGTCCTGTGAACTCTCTCCCTCCTGCTTCTTTATGGTTTATCCTAGGGCCTTACCCCTAACTTGGAGGTTCCCCCTTCTGCACAATAGTATTGGCCAAGTTCCTTGATAGGAGTCCTATCAATTTCTGCTCTATATATCCATTGCTTTATTATATAATCAAAACCCACATTGTCTGGGTGGGTAGGCCCTATCCCCTCCTTTGTCTTTCCCCATCCACTTTTTATGCTCCCAACAACCCAGACTAAAAGCAGCATGAGCTGGTCTTTATCTCTGTCTTGTCAATTGTGTTGCTGTACCTAGTCAAAAATGCATTATAGCAGAGGATCAGTATCTAACTTTCCCAGACTGCACCATTCAGCTGAGATACCTGGGTTTGCTTTGCTACCTCATGGAACAGACACACCAACCAAACTTCATGACCCTCCCCTGGTTTCTGCCTATATCCATTTATTCTAGCTTCCATATTTCACTTTCACTAAAAGACCTATTTTCAACAATTTTGTTTTCAGCAACTTCATCAGTAACTCTGCATTGAGTAAAAACAGGTCTAACTTGGGACATGCAAACATCCCAGACATTGCATGGGACCCTAGACTCTGCTTGGAGTCTCCCTGTGAGACACCAAGGGGGTTGGTGAGTGGTGGGGCAGCATGCAGGCAGCCAGGAGCTAGGATATACTTTCCCTATGTTTCCTAGAACCCACCTCCCTCATCTCTGCTCATCTACCAAACCAATTCATCCCTGTCAACAGGGAGGATGCTTACATCCCACTTGGCCCTATGTGGTCAAAGGAGGCCAGCATCTCATCAGCTCCTTATCTTCCAGAAGTCCACACCACCTTGGGATGATTAAATGACCATGCCTCACACCTCTGTCATGCCTTAGCTTTATTTGTTTTTTTTTTGGAATCCTGCTAACTACATCAAACTGGTGAGTCAGAAGGAGAGATACCTACGGAGAGGTCAAACCAATCCAATTCAGGTGTTAGTGTCACCAGGAAAAGTTCCAATCACGCAGGCTCTGATGGAAAGACATTTCATTCACAAAGAGAAGAATCAGAGCAAGGCCAGCTTCACTCTTGGGCCTAGGTTCCCCATGGCCAGCTGGGAAGGGAGATGCTCTAAAAATAGTACCTCTCTCTCTCTCTCTCTCTCTCTCTCTCTCTCTCTCTCATGTTTTTGTGCAGTGAAGGAACCAGCACCAGACAAGCCACCAGGGTCTTAGCTGGATGTCATAAAACATGCCCACCACAATCAGATTGTCTCCAGTGAGTGTTTACTCATGCTCCTGACAAAGGGGAAGGAATGTACTGGTAGTTCTCATATCTGCTAGGGGATTGTGTTTTATAGCACCAGACCAACACACCTGGCCCAGCGAAAGGGAGTAGGTTACTCTAGGACTCTCTCCTACCACAAAAACTTTGCAAAAAAATAACTTCTTAAAAAATAAAAATAAATAACTTCCTTTTATGTTTAAAAATGCTTGGATTTTATGCCAGATAATTATTAATAGCTCTGTTTTTGTTTGTTTTCTAATTTGTATTTTGGGTGTTTTACTTTGTTTTTGAGTTTATTTTTTGAGTTTTTTGTATTATTTTATTTTGTTTCATTATCTGACTATCTGGTTAGAAATTCAAAAAACTTGGGATACAGGATGAATTTTTTCTTTGGGTATATCCCTGTACACAGGGAGAAGTTTATTATATTGGCCCCATATACAAAATGTCATAGAACTTTAGATTAGGAAAAATGTAAAACAGTTTCTTAAGGCTTTACTAAACCTTTTGAGAATGACTGCTTAGCACATTTGTTCCTAAAGGAGGCAGTGATGGGAAATGTGGGTAGGGTGTGACTTAAGTATGCATTTTAGTGGCTGTGTGTGCTGGATTAAAGGAGAAGGTTTTGTAGGAAGTAATGAAAGGGAGAAGGAACAGATTATGAATTATTGCAGAAATTTGAGGATGATGTTACAGCATAAACACATTCTATGTTTAAATGTATCCTTCTGGAGGTAGAAGGGAAAATTCCAGAGTACTGAAATATGTTGGTGCTTTTTGGGAGGCGTGGGCAGGCTCCGGGAATCAAACCCTGAAATGTGTTTCTTAAAGGCTAAGATTCAGGGCAGTAGAGGAAGAAAAGTGATCATAATGGATGAAAAGAAAAATTGGAAAAAAATGAAGAGAAAGACAAGAAGGATAAGTATACTGAAGTTTACTTAGATATTAAAGAAGAAATCTATCCACATTCATTTAAAACATAAGACAAAGGTTTTATTTTGAAAGTAAAAATGAAATATTTTTCAGAAATTATAGTATGTTCTAAGAGAGCAATCTTGAAGATGGAATTAGAAAAATGTAGAAGATGATTTATAAAATAAAATAATCAGAGGCAGCATTTGGATGAGGTTTAAAAAGGGCTATTGATGTTTTTGTGATTATTAATAGCTTGATGTGCTTTCTACTTTCTTGTCAGTGATACTGAGAAAAGAGGATGGAATGACTCAAAATTAATTAACAGACTTTTCAGTTCCAAACCAAATGTTCATGTTTTTAGGAATAAAGATATTGTAAAAATTTGGGCTTCATGTTAAATGTTATTATCCAATTTATATAGCTATAAATATATTGAATCACACACAATTCTGAGAACTTAACTCTTTCTTAAGTTTACATATATATCCAAGTTGTTGGGTCAAGTGTTATTAGCCTATGAAATGATTATTTTAGATGCCTCTATCTTGAGTCCTTGAGAGCAGAGTTCAAACTTTATAAATAATTTATGCCAATGATGTGGCACTGTGCAACATAATACATGTATGTTGAGCACAAGTGAATAAATTAATCAAGTTGTCATAATGCTTTAGTATGACTAACAAGTTCTAATAAGCAAATTTGAATAGCTATTATTAAGATAAGGATTAAGCACTATTTGAGTAGCCCATAATATACACAATCCTTTAGCAGTAAACACCTGAAAATCACTTAATGAGAATAAAAATATAAGTGTGACAGGTGGAGGTCATATGTGATAATAAAGGAAGTAGATGTATAAGTATAATAATTTTTTTCTCCTTATGTCAGGGACTTTAGTGCATTGACTCAAGAGGGAGAGATGTGGAACCATTATAGGAAACTGAAAATATGAAAAAATCAATGGCATTCAAAATAGACATAAATGTCTTCAGACTTTCATGTGACGCATTTATGTGAGTGGAGAGGTAAAACAGCAAATGCTAAAGTGGTTATCCAAATCAATAATAAAAGTATTAATGTTGTCCCTAAATTCTAATCCTTTTAAATGAAATACTTTTCTGCTTTAATTTCTTTTCTGGGTACACTGAGGAAATAAATACAATTTTATATTTAAATTGATTAATGGGAGTGTCAGGACAAATGTTTGGAAGAAGAAAGGAGGCCTATAAAAATTGTTCTAGAAATTGAGACATAAAGAAAGTACACGAAGAAGTATATGACTAGTAACAATTTAGATGAATGTAACAAATATTATATGTATAGGGACACTATCATATTTAAATTTATGTTTTAATTTGCATAAAGTTATAGTTATTCTTTTTTTTTTTTTTTTTACATGGGCAGGCACTGGGAATCGAACCCGGGTCCTCTGGCATGACAGGCAAGCGTTCTTACCTGCTGAGCCACCGTGGCCTGCCCTATAGTTATTCTTTTTGATGAACAATTTTACGTTTGGCCACATGGTGAAATCATGTTAATACTGCAATCAAGTTAAATAAGAGTTTTGTGAAGCCCAATATGCTCTTATACTGACCATTTGTGGTCTATACTTCACTCTATATACTATACAACTTTTGGACTATTCAAAAATTGCTTAATTCTTTCTTTAAAAATAGTTATTTTAATTTGCTTATTAGAACTTGTTAGTCATACTAAAGCATGGAAATTACTGATCTGTTTTTTCTATCTGTATTTTTTCTTTTTCTGAAATGTCATATACATATGTTTATGCAATATATAGCTTTGTACTGTTGTCCTTCATTTAACATGAACATTCAACATGCAGCCGTGTTGTGTCTATCAGTAGTTCTTTCCACTTTATTGCTGATCCTGTCATGTCAGTTTACCACAGTTTATCCATCTATCCACCAAGAACCATTTTCCTTTAAAAGACTGGTCAAATCCTAACACCATAAATACTACTGTGACATAAGACATGATTATTGAAATTTTATTAGAGCAATATGCATAGTATTATATTAGTTTGAGCTGCATTATTATACTAGCATGATGTCTTGGGGGCATAAAAGCATTTTATTTAATGCACACTACTTAGAAGTTCCACAAAACCATTATTGGGGTCCATTTAAAAATGGCAAGTAGCCAATAATATACTCAACAAAGTTATTTTCTGTCTGTTAAAAATTAATCTGTCCATTTCTCAAATTAGATTACCCAAGATATGCAATCATGCAATACTGTTGTCTGCTTGGAATTTTAGTTTCTTTAGGGACATGCATGTAAATGGAAATATAGACAGCTAAATTTAAGCCCTGTTTGTTTCAAATAGTATTATCCTCATTAGATACTGTATACTGATATGCCATTGTCACATTCATATTTTTATTTTAATTTACATTTTACAATGAAGCATAAACATACATTATAAAACAATTTTCAGTTACAATACTTTAACTGTATTGTAAGTAAAACACAAACAGTTAATCAGCCTGTTCAATCAACAACTGTAATACTCACCACCTGTAAGATAACTGCGACATGTGCAATAATATATAATATGATCATATTAAAGAGAAAACACGTCAACTTTTAATAGAAGTAAATATTGGATCATTGCATCTGATTCGTAAGATTAACAGTAGTTCTTAATAGGAAAGGAAACCAAAATAATACTACAAATTGAAGTTAATATAAAACTATACAGTGAAAATTACCTGGCTAGTAAAAACTGGAGCAAGTTTATAAACTCAAATATCTTCCTTCTACATTATTTCAAGTCTAATTCTACCAAAAGGAAAGCCCATGAAATTGGAAACTATCCAAGAAAATATTAACAGGAACAATTATAATTCATGAAAAAAGAGCAATTATTAAATTCATAGCAGAAAATGCTCACCTAAAATTTTAAGGGAACACATAAAATTATGAACTTATTTTTTATTTCATTCAATTAATTCATATCATACATATGCCAGGCATTGTGTTAGGAAATTAATTGGGGAATAAACATTTAGGAAACTATTATAAGATTCTATTATACAAATAATGATGGGGTTATAATTTATGCTTAGTAGTTTTGACAATACAATAGGAGAGAACTAGCTGTTCTGGAGGTGGAAGGAGGGTATCTGGTCTGAATCTCTTGTGGACCCCAGATAAGCCAGGTCCTTAATCCTCATTTAATATTGCTGGGCAGGAACTTTTCGATTGTTCCCATGGAGATGTGACCCACCCAATTGTGGGTGGTAACTTTTGATTAGGTGGTTTCCATGGAGATATGTCTCCACCCTTTCAAAGTGAGGTTGCTTACTGGAGACTTTTAAGAGGGAACCATTTTGGAAAAAGCTTGAGAGCCCACACAGCCTGAGACATTTGGAGATGAAGAAGGAAAATGCCCCTAGGGGAGCTTCATGAAGCAAGAAGCCAGGAGAGAAAGCTAGCAGATGTCACCATGTTCACCATGTGCCTTTCCAGCTGAGAGAGAAACCCTGAATGTCTTTGGCCTTCTTGAACCAAAGTATCTTTCCACAGATGCCTTAGATTGGACTTTTCTATAGGCGTGTTTTAATTTGGACATTTTCACAGCCTTAGAACTGTAAACATGCAACTTAAAAAATTCCCCTTTTTAAAAGCCATTCTGTTTCTGGTATATTGCATTTCTACAGCTTGCAAACTAAAACAGAGGATGATAAACAAATATTACCAAAAGCAGGTAAATATGCAAATATGAGTAAATCTTAGTCAATAGGGAAAGAAAAGAAAAATCACTTCAGAAAGAGGAAAGAAGACATGAAGATCATGCCTATGTAAGAAAAGCATACCAAGTCGAGGAATTTCAATTAATTCACCATGTCTGAAGGTTAGCATGTTTAAGAAAGAATAGTGGGAATAAAGCAAGATAAATAGACAAAGTCCAGATTACATAAAGAGTTTGGGGTTTTCCTAAAAGCAAGAAAGAGTGAATTTTTGTGATTTAAATACTGGAAATAAATAATCAGATTTACAAATTGAATAAAAACATCAGGATGTTTGGAGGAAACCAGTCAGAAGCCAGGGAGAGCAAATTCAATATTTTGCAATAGGTTCTGTTGTTTAAAGTTTTCACAAAATATGCTCAGCAAAATATATTATCTTTGAGATTCTCAGTAAGAAAGAGGTTCCAAACTTTATGATACTCTTGGAAATTCACAAAGTATTCAGCTATTCTACAATTAAGAAATATTTCTGTTAGCTTAATGCACTTCCAAATCTTAACTGTTTTTTTTTTTTTTTTAATTAAGAAATACATTTTCTGCCCCTTATGTGGGACATGACATCCAGGGATGAAAGTCTCCCTCGCAACATGGGAGATGACTCCCAGGGATGAATTCAGGCCTGGCACAATGAGATCAACAATTCCATCCTGACCAAAATGGGGAAAAAAAGTGTAATTAATAAAGTATCAGTGGCAGAGAGAGTTCAAATAGAGTTGAGAGGCTACTCTGGAGGTTGTTCTTATGCAACCTTTAGTTAGACCTTGCTACCTATCATAACCTGCCAACCCTCAACCAGGACCATTCCATCCAACCCTAAAGAACACTTAGGGAAATATATACGATTCCACAAGGGTTCCATGCTCTAGAGTAACTTTCCAGAAACCTACAACCTCTAGATGGGTCCCTGGTCCAGATAAGTCCTGAAACCTAGAGGGCCCAGCCTCTCCAGAACATCAGATATTTCCATCTCCCTACTTCATATGAGTGACGCACCTTTCAACATGAAAAATTTAGAATGGTCATAGCCCAAACACACCTAAAGAGAAGGATGGAAAGATCAAAGGTGATGGTGGAGTTATACAGAGAAGATAGAATTTAACAAATGAATATGAATGCTGAGTCATTACATTTGTACCATTTTTAGTCTTCAGTATTTTAGAGCAGCTAGAAGTAAAAACCTAAAATTGTGGAATTGTAACCCATGTCAAACTCTGAAATATATTCTAAACTAATTGTGATACTGTGCTTTGAAATTCATAGCTTTTTTGTATATATGTTATTTTTCACCAAAAAAAAGAAGAAAAAAAGATCATAAAGATGGGAAACAAAGAAAGAAAAAAAGCATTGGTATTTGTGATGATAAAAAAATATTTAAGCCTTCTAGCTTCCTATATTCAGGAGCAGCTAGAGGGAAAAATCTGAAAGGATCGTATGGTAGCTCATGACAAACTCTGGGACCCGTCCTGTAACAACCCGTGGAAGAGTGCTTTGAAAACTATTGCTTTTTATATATTTTTGCTTTGTCTATATGCTATTCTATACAATAAAAAAAGTTAAAAATCTGAAAAAAAAGAAATACATTTTGCATTTAACACTTTATTTGCAATCAAATAATTATTGCTATTTCAATAATAATAAAATAACCTTGTTGAGTAAATTATTGGTTACCTATTACTTTTAAATGGTTCTCAAAATGATTTTATGGAATTTCTGATAATCAATAATTATTGTTCCATAATAGAGGTTATGGGAACTATCACTCTAAATAAATGTGTACTAGAATAAAAGAGAAAAATGATTTAAGTATCCTGGTAAATTGAATTATGTAAAGGTCGGGGAGAGGATATTCTAATGTTAATCCACTGCTATGGGTGTGAACTCATTTACAAAGATGTACCATCAAAACTTCTGAAAATATTATTTTTAGCTTAGGTGTGATCCAGCTAATGAAATGGGCCTTGATTCTATTACTAGAGCTTTATGAAGAGAGAAAGCCATCAAGTGGAGCAAGAAGCTGGAAACCAACAGAACCCCCAAAAGAAAGGAGAGGACATCATCATGAGATGGGAGAACCAAGAAACCCCAAAGATTGCCAGCCATCCAGAATGCTACAGGTCCCATGAGGAAGCAAACCTTCTTTAAGCTCTGAAACTGTGAGTCAATATTACTGCTAAGTCAACCCATCATGTGGTATTTGTCTTAGCAGCCTGGAAACTAAGACAAGTATTATTTTAAAGAAAGACTACAATGAAACTGGGCATGGATTAAATATGTGAGATGAGGAAAGAAGAGAAGATTGAGATGAATTCATGTTTTTTTTCATGTTTTTTATTTGAAAAAAGAGAGATAATTTTTGTATGTTTTGTAAGTAAATAAAATATAATCTTGTGAATGGGAATACGGCAAAGAGCCATGAAGAAAATTGATAAATACTATGCAAAGTCATAGTAAAAATCTAAAGGATACTGTCCTGGAATGAAGGGGGGAAGTAGCATATAAGACTGAATTGTGGAATAGTCAATTTTACTAAGACCTTAATATGAAATTAGTAAGGTGGCTAAGTGAGAACTACAACATGGAGCTATTAACAGTAATTGGCTAATTGCGACAGCAGCTCACAGGTGTGGTGAAAGCAGAAAACATGTCACAGAAGTTTTAAGACTGAATAAGTTTAGAGCATGGAAATGAAGAAGGAATGTTTTAAAAATGGAAAGAAACTTGACTGATTAGAAAGATAACTAAGATAAAAGCAGGGGAATCATTTGGAAAACATTGAGACATCCTGCCTAACACCTTCATGTTTCCCTGGATATTGTCCATTGTCCCCCATTCCTCTACCTTCAAACAGATGTATGGGGAGTTCTTACCCACTTTTGTGGCTTCTACCACTCTCTATATGTTGGGTATTTCCCATCCCTGCTCCAACCATGAAAACTCCTTGAGCCATGGAATTATAAGGCTGAATATCTACTGTTCATATGCCCTTATATGTTTCTCAGGGTACACACATGTAAATGTGCAAAACTGGAACCACTGTTTTGAATGATATTCAGATAATTTCAGTCCACTGATCAAACCCATCTAATGGCTTCTCATCTCACTCCGGTAAAAACCAAAAACTGCAATCCTTATTTATTAATTCTCCTAATAATAATCAGAAATACTAGATACTGCACTTATTATTATTATTATTGTTATTATTATTATTATTTTGGTCAACTGCTTCCTCTTAATAGAGTGTTAGCACTTTAAAAGCCATTTTAACTCTTGGTTAAATGTAATCACCCTAGTACATAGAAGAATATCTGACATAGAAGAATACTTAATAAATATTTGTCAATTAAATATTAAATAATGTGTATATACATACACACAACATATATATGTATATAATAGATGCTTTATATATATGTAAATATGATTTAAGAGTAGGAGAAATACTAATATTTTTGTCCAGTACATGTGAGAAAACCTAATGTAAAATAAATTTATTTCAAAGAAAAAATCTAAAAAATGTCTATTTTATCAATAAGAAAATCAAACCTAGAACAAAGTATAATGCCAGAAGTGATGGTAAATGAAGAAATCTGTAAACCTATTGGTGAATCTAAATCACCATTGACCATAAAAAGAAAGAGATACATATGAACAAGTTGGGAAGCAAGGCCAAATTAATGTAGTGAAGATTTGAGAGGAGAGTAGTTCAAATACTTTGTTTATTAACAGAATAAGAGAAACACTGATTAAGCCTATGTTTGTAATTCATAAATTCATATTAAAAACAGAAAATTACAAGTGTTGGAGAGGATGTGGTGAAATAAGGACATTTATTCATTGCCAGTGGGAGTGTAGATATAGCCACTGTGGAAGACAGTCTCTGCAGTTCCTCAGAAAACTAAAAATTGCCCTATGACCTGGCAATTCCTCTACTTGGTATAAACCCAGAAGAGCTGAAAGGAAAAACCTGAAGAGACATTTGCTCACCAATGTTCATACTGGCATTATTCACAATCGCCAAAAGACATGAAAAAATTGAGTCTATTAGCAGAAAACTGGATACACAGAATGGTATATACACATGATGGAATAATTATACAACGATAAGAAGGAATGAGGTCCTAAAGCATTCAACAACATGGTTGAACTCTGAGGGCATCGCATGGAGTGAAATAAGTCAGACACAAAAGGACAGATATTGTGTGATTCCACTAATATGAACCAATGAGAATATGCAAATTCAGAGTATTAAAACATAAAATACAGGACACCTAGAGATAAACAGAAGCTAGAGAAGGAGGAGTGTTTATCTAGTCTGCACAGGATTTTTAACAAAAGAACTTAAATGTTTGGAAATGAATAGAGGTGAGGGTAATTCATTATTGAGATTATAAGTAATAGTATGATATTATAGGTGAATTTGTTGAACTGGGTTATTTAAAGTCATGTATCTCACTAATTAACACTACAGATATAAATAAGTTTATAGTAGTTCTTGTATGAACTAATATAAATGCACAACACTTGTGCAAATAGTTAATAATAAAGTGGTATATGGGAAAAAATACTCTTGCAAGTTATGGACTACAGTTTACAGTAATATTTTAATTTTCCTTTATCAACAGTAGCAGGTGTACCATACCAATGTTAGGGGTAAATAATTGGTGGAGATGAGGGATGTGGGGTGTCTTGTTTTCTTTTTTGTGTGTCTAACTGATATTTTCCTTTTTGGTGCAGTGAAACAGTCTAAGATTGAGTTTGACAATGATTGCACAATTAGGTGATGATATTGTTTGGCACTGATTATAAACTTTGGTTGGAATCTGTTCTAGTTTGTTAGCTGCCAGGCTGCAACACACCAGAGATGGATTGGCTTTCAATAAAAGGGGATTTATTTAGTTAACATATAGTTCTTCAGAGGAAAGACAGCTAACTTTCCACTGAGGTTCTTTCTTACCTGGGAAGGCACAGGATGATCTCTGCTGGCCTTCTCTCCAGGCCTCTGGGTTCCAACAGCTTTCCCTGGAGTGATTTCTTTCTGCATCTCCAAAGGCCTGGGCTGAGCTGCAAGTGCTGAGATGAGGTATGCTGAGCTGCTTGGGCTGTGCTGTGTTGAGCTCTGTCATTTAAGCACCAGTCAATTAAGTCAAAGTCATTCATTGCAGTAGGCATGCCTCCTAGCTGACTGCAGATGTAATTAGCAACAGATGAGGTTCATGTACCATTGGCTCATGTCCACAGCAACAAAACTAGGCACGTTCACCTGGCCAAGTTGACAACTGACTCTAACTACCACAGAATATATCTCAATAAAAACTACAGATTCAAAAAATGATAATCAAAATATAAATTAAATGTTCAGCATCCCAACCAGTCAAAAAATAAAGTACAATTTTAAAAATTCAACAAATTCCACTGAATTCAGGAGGCAATAAAATATTATAAATAAATAAATGATGGGTTAAAAAAAAACCTTGAGTTTGAAGACAGAAGTTCCAATGTATTGGTTATCTTAATTGGTTTACCATACAACATTATCCTGAAAGTCTTAGCCCATACAATAAGAACATTAAAAAAAAAAAGGGAAAGCAATCATAAGGATGGAAAACAAAGAAAGAAAAAAGCACTGTTATTTGTGGAAAATATAGTTGTGTGTATATATAGAGTCTATCTGCAACCATTAGAAACAGTATGTATTTGCATATGGTTGAGTTGAATGAAAAAAAGTAATAATAACAAAAAAGCACTAGCATTTTAATATAATATATACAGAAAATATTTTTACAATTACTGTAATATGTTATTTAAATATAAATTTGACAATATCATTTGGAAAATTAAATTGAAGGAAATATAAGAAGTTATGAATAAATGGAGAATTGTAACATGCTCATGGATGGGAAGATTCAATATTTAACAGATACCATTCTCAATAAATTCAATGTCATTCTAATCAACATGCTAGAGATTATCTTTTGTAGAACTAAACAAATTAGAAACACATGCCCATTATTATCAAATAAATTTGTTAATTAATGAAACAAGAATGGAAGATCCCTACACAAGATATCAGAAATGATTAAAAAGATAGAGTACATTTAAATTAGACAAAGATGGGGGAAACAATATATATCCCTAGTGCACATACAAAATATATGCACATATTTATGAAAATTGCTATTACACAAGAATATATAGAAAATATCATTTACAGTTGTAGGGTAGGAAATAATTCCATTTGTATGGCACAGATAGAATAGTTTACACTAAATGATATATTTTTCTACTGCAAAGCTTATAAATTAAATCTCACCATTAAGAGTTGATCATTTAATACAGAATTAGCAATGGTAAAAAAAAGCTCTGATAATACCGAATGTTGGCTTTTAGAGATATGGAGAATCAGCAATACTTTTACCATGTTCATTAGAGTAAAGATGCACCCAACTTTGGAAAGCAATTTAGCAGTATCTACAAAAGTTGATAAATTGCAATACAACTGCCTTACAATTAGGTTTCAAGACATATACTCTTGAACAATATTTGAACACAGGCACAGAGAAGGCATAGATAAGATGACTGTGCCCTCTTATGTACAAATTTAAAAATTGAATATGTCCTAAAACACTATTAAGAATAAATCAGATAAATATATGGCTGTCTATTTATGTCATTGATAATAGTGTAAAAAATAAAATAACTAAATGTATACATGGCAATATGAATAAAACTAAAGATTAATATTTTGGAAGAAAAAATATGAAAATTAAAAGTATATTGAAACACCTGATAAGAAAACACGTACAAAGAAACATCTACTACTATGGATAAACATATACCTAGCAAAATCATCAAGCTTGGAATTTCAGGATTTATATTGGTTGCTTCTCTAAAGAAAGGAAAGGAATCAGGATCTCAAATTTAGCTCCAATATCCTGCCTTCTTCTCTTAAAAAATTTGGAGTAGTGGGTGCATAGTTTTTATATTATTCATTGTATTTTATATATT